>CAUYSK010112998.1:0-45905 GCA_963575035.1 Avahi laniger | reverse complement strand
CACATTCCTTCCAAGAATAATCCCTACACTTCTGGAGATACTCAGGGCCAAAACATGGGATGGTCTATGTTCCCTCAGTCCAACAAAATATACCATAGTCGAGCAGAAGAAAGGGATCCATTTGTACTCGCCATCAAATTGGTACTAACTGATCAACACTAGGGTGATCACATGGCAGAAATACTCTCCAGGGATTAGGGGGCTGGGGGGGGAAATCTACAACTAAAGGACATGGGGAGCACTAAGGGGAGGGAAGGGCACGCCTTTAACCTGCATTTGGGTGAGGCAAAGACATAAAGTGTAACTAGAATGTTTGTACCCTCACAATACCTTGGAATAATAAAAAAAAAATATATACCATAGTCTAAGAGCTATAAAAGTATGTGCCTCTAATATGATGCCCAATGAATTCTGCCCCTCTTGGTGTTTATGACATTGTATAATACCTTCCCCTTGAGTAACCTCCTTCCAACCATCATTGAGAATATGTCACTCCCATCATTAGACTACAGAAGATTCTGACTCTGTCCTCCTAGCAGACTCGCTCCCTTGCTGGCTTTGATGAAACAAGTTGTCAAGCTGGAGAAGCCCACATGTCAAGGAACTAAAAGCAGCTTCTGCCCAGCAGCCAGCTAGGCTGGTCCATAAAAAAAAAAAAAATTAATGTTAGACTTCATTAAAATGTAAAACTTCTGCTCAATGTCAAGAGACAATGTCACAAGAATGAGAAGACAAGCCACGGACTGGGAGAAAATATTTGTAAAAGACATTTCTGAAAGAGGATTGTTATCAAAAATATACAAACAACTCTTAAAACTAAAAAATAAGGCAAGGCATGGTAGCTCACACCTGTCATCCTAGCACTCTGGGAGGCCAAGGCAGGAGGATTGCTTGAGGCCAAGAATTCAAGACCAGCCTGACCAAGAGCAAGATACCATCTCTACCAAAAAAAAAAATAGAAAAATTAGCCATGGGTGTGGTGACTGCACCTGTAGTCCCATCCACTTGGGAGGCTGAGGTTGGAGGATCTCTTGAGCCCAGGAGTTTGAGGTTGCAGTGAGCTATGATGACACCACTGCACTCCAGCCTGGGCAACAGAGCAAGGCTCTGTCTAAAAAACAAAACAAAACAAAAACTCAAAAATATTATAAGAAAATTAACTACCCATTTTAAAAATAGGCAAAGGACCTTAACAGACACCTCCCCAAAGAAATTATACAGATGGCAAAATACACACACAAAAGGATGCTCAATATCCTATTATTGGGCAATTGTAAATTAAAATTACAATGAGATTCCACTACACATTAGAATGGAGAAAATTGAAAACACTGACACCATCAAATGCTGGAAAGTATGTGAAGCAACAAGAACTTTTATTCATTCCTGGTAAGAACATGAAATGCTATAGCCACTTTGGAAAACAATTTGGCAGTTTCTCACAAAACTAAACATACTCTTACCATACCATCCAGCAATTGTCTTCCTTAGTATTTACCCAAAAGAGTAGAAAATTTATGTCTACAAAAAAACCTGCACACAGATGTTTATAAAAGATTTACCCATAAACATCAAAATTTGGAAGCAATTAAAATGTGCTTCAGTAGGTTAGTGGATAATTAGGTAAATAAACTGTGGCACATCAAATGGAATATTATTCAGTAATAAAAGGAAATGAGCTATCAAGCCATGAAAAGACAGGAAGGAACCTTAAATACGTATTAGCAAAGGAAAGAAGCCAATCTGAAAAGGTTGCATACTGTATGATTCCAACTATATGATGTTCTGGAAAAGGCAAAGCTGTGGAAACAGTAAAAAGAACAGTGGTGGCCAGGGCATGGGGGTAGAGAAGGATGAACAGGAAGAGAAGATTTTTAAAGCAGTGAAAACATTCTGTACGATCCTATAATGGTGAATATGTATTGTTATACATGTCAAAACCCATAGAATGTACACAACCAAAATGAAGCCTCTAGACTTTGGGTGAAAATGATGTGTCAATGTAAGTCTGATTATAACAAATATACCACTTTAGTTTGGGACGTTAATAGTAGGGAAGGCTATGCATGTGGGGAAGGTAGGGGGTATACAGGACTTTCTATACTTTCCACTCAATTTTCCTGTGAAGCTCAAACTGCTCTAAAAAAGAAAGTCTACTTTTTGAATTAAATTAAAATTTTTAATTTAATTTTAAAAATTTTAATTTAATTTAAAAATAGACTTCATAGGTAGATGATCGATTAGACAAGAGTCTAAGTTAATTTCTTAAATATCCCAACATTTTTCCTGCCCTTCCTGTCCTATGATCAAGACTTGTGATCACTGAGAATAATCAAAAAAATATCCTGCAAGCTATGAAGATAGCTACAGAAAGTGCCAAACCACTACCCTTTGAATAGCTGCCCAAAGTTACTGGTACAAGGGCAGCAGCTATTTGTGTACATGAATTCTAGTAAGTTGGTAGAAGACAAAAGGTCTCTAGATAGTCCTATATTTTTCAGGAGATGATCACAGACTATTCAAATTCTCTTTTACTGTAAATCTACCGATTGTATATTGTTTGAATTGTGTTGCTCCACAGACTTTATTTTTAATAGTGCTTTCTATGGTAGGATTTGACCTGCACTGTAGCCTAAAGATTGGCTGAATATTACAATGTATCATTTCCACTTACTGAATATATAACATACTCATAATGTTCACTAAATGCTATTTAAGAATTATTTTTAAGTTATGTGACATTTTTAAAGAAATTGTTAAGAGTACTGCCAAAAAAGAAAAATTGTTTAAGTACAATGCTATTTTTAAAACATAGCTAACACTTATAAAATAACATTACTTCCCTAAGAACCAGAGATACAGATGCTTTGATTTCTGTGCCAGATTAAGAAACATCAATTCATTACCAAAAACTAAAGGATTTCAATTCAAACATCTCTTTTAAATTTTAATGAGGTAAAAGTTGAGACTTTTCTATATTAAAATCAGTAATTCAGACTTTCCCAATTTTCATAGCGGTCTTAAGGGATTCTAATTGTTACCAAAAAAATTTTAAATTTTGCATTTTTAAAAGCTGTATATCACTTATTAATTTTCGCTTAACAGTCTAGGAGTTTTACACACATATCTAAGTATTTGCATAATTTGTATTATGTGCTACATGGCCTAAATGTCATCCATGAAGTTGACTGCCCTGCTTATAGATTTGAATTTAAGACAAAGCAAAATCATTTTATTAATGATTTTGTTCTGAGACATATTCTTTCCTGTTTCCCTCCCAATTCCATACCCACAACATATACCACACAAAAAAGCTTGTGGCATTTTACCCTTAATAATAATTCTACAATCCCACCTTGAGCTAAAAAAAAAAAAATTTCTAAATATCATATGATCTCTAAAACTTTTCCTGGACAGAATCTTATCTAAACAATTCTTGATGAACAGTTATCTTCTTTTTTCTTCACCAAAAGTTCCCATGGTTATGTGATGTTATGTTATATGAAGTTATATGAGTTAAGTTTTTTCCAGGGTCCAGTCTCATTTATGCCTTTTTAAAACTGTTGACTAAAACAAAAAGTAGCTCCTCATCATCACATAGAACATGTTCCTTCTCAAGCCTGAAGATATAATCAACTCTGTATGACTTAACATTTTTTTCTTAATATTTCCTCTGAACTGCATTTCCTCTGAATTGCATTTCCTCAAATCATCATCTGTGCCTGCCACTTACCTTCAAACTTTTTTCTCCTCTGTATGTGAGGTCCAAAATCAAGCACAAAACTCTATAAAAGCTTGTATTACTGAGTATGATGTGTGAGGACTCTGCAAAACACTGTTCAAATGGCAACCCCCCCAACATATACACTGTGCATATAATGCTGTATTACTAGCTCAGTAAGTAGATGGCAACATGCAGAGTTTACATTTATTCTTTTTGAGAACTCATTGATTTTTACGAATGACAGTACATCGTAGATAGAGATGATCAATCAATCATTAGTTTTTCAAAGGTTTAGCAAATGCCATTGGTCAACCAGTTTATAGACCTAATTCATCCAAAAATAACGTTTCTTTTAAAAAATGACATTTTCTTAAAGGAGGGAAAAGACGTTGGTTGAAAAATGACAACAAAATGGAAAAAGCTGCATCCCTTCAAATGTCATGTGATAAAAGGAACTCAGAAAGTGTTGCTTGTTTTAGGCTTACAGAATTTGCCCTACCACACACAAAGGAACCCCATTCAAGAAGGAAACTAAAAAGCAATTTTTATTTATGATTTTGGGGGGATAGACAATATATTTACATACATGTTTACAAAACATTTCTATAAAATGATTGTCTTCCTTTCCTTTTAAAAGATTTTTTTCATTTGGCAAAAGATTAAAACATTGTTTACTGTAAGAAATGAAACCCAGCACCTTTATAAACAGTTATTTCCTCCCTTCACCCTTTTCCTTAAATTCGCTACTTTTACAGGCTACCTAAATTCACAGTGACATTTAGAAAGATGTACTCATAGTAGTATGATAAATGGTAGAACTGCTGTTGGGAGATAATGCTAAAGTTATGAGAGCCAATTGAGAATATGAAGGTTGGGTTTTCTATTTTTTTTAAAGGGGGAAGGGAGCATAAAGCATTCTAGATATCTCTACAGGGGGAGAATGTGCTCAACACCACCCCTGCGTTCAACCATGGGGCTGCCATATATAGGGTATTCAATCTATTGAGCTCTGGTCTCCATTTTAAAAAGTCATGGCTATGGAGACTGGAGAATGAAGAGATTACTTTCTATAAGAAGCCGTAGGTTTAGAGCTAGCCTAAAAAGTGATAACTTCTCAGGTAACAACACACTCTTCAAGACTATAAAGGCAGGCTTTTTGTTTTTATTTTTAATATACAAGAGAAAAAAATGCAACAAAGAGAAGGAGAATGGAAACAGATCAGTGTCGTTATATTCATATTAATATTTCTTAGAGGAAATATCTTTTTAAATGTTACCAGGTAATAAGCATTATAGAATTTTAACCAGTAATACTACTATTGAATTACCTGTGTCAATTAAACAAAAGAAGGAAGGTGCCAATTAAGTTAAAAAGGAGGAAACAGATATATCTTTGCATGGACTGCTTTAGGTCCCAAATATACAGAAGATGATTAAAACACAGAGTATATTTTTCCTAGGGATGATCAATTTAATTTAACTTCAATGGCGTTTAGGTTTTTAAAAAACTATATTTTGGCTATTCACATTAATTTCTGTCTTATATATTTCCATTTATGAATTTCATTATATTCATTTGATAAAACTTTATTCTTCATTAAACATGACAAAATTTTCATGACTAAAAACCTCAATATCGCTAATTTGTTAAACAATACATCCATTACTTTTGTGAGGGTGTTCCTAGGCTGATCTGCAAATGAATACAAAACTTGATAAAGGTTCATTTTATTCTTGAAGAATATCGAGTGCTGCAAGCTCTGTTATGAGAGAAGTATATCTCTTTATCATGGTACTGCTCATCTTGGGAAAAAGTACTAAAATTTGTTGAAAATAACTCCACTTTCAAATGTCTAGTTATCCTAAACTTGCAGAGACGGCAGAGGCAATGTAACTACTAAGAAAGGGTAAGGGGGAAAGGTGGGAAGAACAGGGTAGAAACTGGCAAGAAAAGCTAAAGATTTTAATCAGAAAAGTTTTTTGTCACCATGTGGTATTGAAATTATTATAAAATTTCTGCTAAAAATATTTTTCCGAGTCATTTTATAGCAGGAATTACTTGTGTCTTATGAGTTGGCCACAGAAACCTCAAGCCATTATGGAGAAACATCTTTTCAGTTAACAAGGTAAAATTTCAAGGAAAAACAAAAGAACATCTTGTTGTACCATATAAAAGCTGCTATCAAACACGGAACTAAAGTGCCTTTCAAGTAATTAGTAATGACTTCAATTCTACATATACAAGTACTACATATTTACTTATATTTCTATCATCTAAAAATTATTTAAATCTCCATTTTAAAAATAAGCATAAATGCATTGTGAAAATAAACATAAATAATGCAAAAATCTTTTAAGTCGCACTTAAAATATAAATTACAATCAAGCAATTTTGAATCTAATATTAACTCTACTATAAATACCTGAGTGAAAAGTGAGATAAAGTCAAAATTCCATGCAAAACCCCAAACCTGAATTTCAGTCTAAATTGCTTTAAGTAGTAACAATCGGTTCAACTTTCCCTATTCAGTATCACAAACATTTAGTTAAAAATTGTTTTTGTTATTAAGAGATGATAAATGTGAAGATTTTTTAAATGGCAGAACAAAAAACACATTGGGACTAGATTGCCGCAAGGTACAATATTTTTCTAATACAAACACAATGAAGCAAACCAGGAATTAGAAACTTATCTATGGCAATTATGGAGATCTGCTTTTTGAAATATAAATTTATAAAATACTTTAACTGTTAAAATTTGGATCATTGTTTCATCCAAGTTAATTCTCTCTGACAATTGTAACAAGTACAACTTTCAGGAATAGACTAACACTGTAAGAGTCATTAAAATAACAAACATCCACAAACACAACATTGTCAAATACAAGTACTTGATATTAATAGAAGGCAGGAGGCACTTTTTAAACCTAATAAAGATCTGGCTGTATTTCAACACTTAGTACAGAAGTATTGCATAAGTGGCCTACCGGTAATAAAACATATGTAAACTTTTGAAAAGAGACTGTTTTTCAGGCTTGTCTTACAAGTTATTGTGAGATTGTTCACACTTAACACATAGATTGAGCTTCCAGCTAAGACTTTAAAAGGACACTTCGCATTTTTAATCACTCTATCTTAACGGTTCCTTATAGAAAGTATTTAAGTGTTAAGGAAATGAGCCAGCTTTCTAGACACATTTTAAAAACTATTTCTTGTTCTACACAGATTTTCAACTTACCATATTGAGATATCTCAAATGTCAAAAGCCTTAACTATGGATTTAGTAATAAATTGGACAGTTATTTGGATGTAACATATCTAAAAGGCAACAAGATTAATTATTTTAATAATACAAGTTATATTTACAAACAGTTACTTTAACAAACTATTAGCTTATTCCAAAGTGCCACTGTGGCAATTTGGTGGGTAGGGCACTTTAAAGCATGTATGTCCCAGGAGAAAGGTAGACTTAATCCTTTATAACTAACATATATTCCCCCTAAACTATATTATCCAATCTAATTATCCAGCTAATCGTTGACTGTTTCTAACAAATCCAACCTCAAGGGCCAAGAAATGTCCTGCCATATATTCAAGAGAACATGGCAGAATCCGAAGGTACCACAAGACAACTAAACAGACTCTTCCTACAATTTCTAGTATTTTTGCTACATAGATACATGTGTGTATATATAGATGATTAAAGATGTTACTTTATAACCAGGATACCTAATTAAAATACATTCTTTAAATGTTTTGCTGTTCTTAGGAGAAAATAAACTTGCCTGAATTTCATCTATGTTCCACACCTCATAAAGCAAATCAATAGAGGACATCAGACACATAAAGCACAATTTTTACATAAGGAAAGAAATGACTGATTTTCCATGTCATTTTTTAAAAGCATATAAAAACCAGTATTTCTAGTTTTAAAAAAAAATGCTCTCAAAGAAACACAGGCAAAAGAGGCAACAAAAAAATCCAAACAGAATATAGTTCATATGAAGAACCCAACTCAAAATTGACTACATATCTTCCTCTCCTTTTTTAACTTAGTGTACTAAATTAGTGTAGAGCTATAAATTCCATATTCCTTAATTGCTAAGAAGAACACAAAAAGTTTTGTTTTAACAAAGATCATAAAATAATCCTTGGAGAAATTATCCAGAGACTAAATGCATTCTTACAATCAATGTTAGGCAATGCTAATCCTGATCCCTAATTGCGAATAAAAGCAGGTCCTGGGAAGAAATCAGAAAGTTGGGTCCAACTATAAAATAATCTATAATTTTGGTTGAACCAAATTCCGTTTTAATTCAATTCTATAAAAACAGATAACTCATTTTATCCTGAGGTCATTTGCATAACCACCCCATAATTTTTTAAAAGAAAAGATCTAGTAGAAAAATTCCCACCTAAGATCTTTTACCTTGAATTTCTACTTTAGAGTCCTAACCTCAAATGTTTTCTTTGTTACATTAAATAAAATGAAGCTAAGGAAATTAAATTGAACATGGATGTGATTATGAGACAAATAAACTAAAATATTCAGAATGTTAAAACACTTGTTTCAGATTTTGTCCAAAATTATTTTTTTAAAAAAATCTTTCATATATTAACACAAACATTAATGAATAATTTCCCTATTCAAGTCTGCCCAGAAACAGAGTCTGAGACAAGGATTCAAAGACAAAACACTTATTTGGGAGGTAATCCCAGGAAACATTGACAAAGCAATGAAAAGTAACACAGAGAAGAAGAAAAAAATAAAGATTACATATTTAATAGTTTCTTGCTGAGAGCAGTGAGGTCCAGTCCCACTGGGAACTCTAGGAGACAATGTGAAACATGCCTCAGAGTATCACCAGAAGGATGAAGAAGCCGGAATAACTCCCACTCCCTCCAACTCCCATCTATCACAGGCTGAGGACTGCTCCCAGGGCATTATCTTCCCAGCACTTCCAACATGCCCTGTGTGCAGCTGAGAAAATCCAAGGCAAAGTTGCAGGTGCTTAAAGACACTTTATATTAATACATGGACTGGAATGGTGAGAATCAAGCATCTGCTACAAAGTCTCACCGTCAGTAAGACTCAAATACCAAATAACTTAAACCTCATTTTTGTCATTGTCCCATTACATAGAGCAGTACATTTTAATGATGCAATAAGGAAGAGCGTGGAATTTAATGGTCTTCAATGAAAGCTCCCAGCAGAGAAAATAGAAGTCTACAGAGTTATTAGGAGTATTTGAATGCACAAAAAGTAATCTACTTTTACCTGAATTAGTCAAAACAGCCATTTACATGAATGACTCCCCCATTTTAATTGAAGTTGCAAAATCGCATTACTTTTTTAATTCCATAGGATATCTCAAACAGCCAGCACTAAAAACTAAAAACAAAATGCAGAATATGACAGTGCAGTATTTGAAATACACAGGACTGAAAAACAAAGGAACTGAATTCTTGTCCTAGCTCTGGCACTATTACCTATACAAACTTAAGACATGTAATTTGTACGTATCTCAGATACTCTATCAGTAATATTAAGTTAATAATGTCTGGCCTATTATTACTGAGACTAAGAGAGTGGGAAAAATGTGAGATTTTAAAATTTAAAAGTATAATATATTAATAGGTGGTTTTATTCTTGTCTTTAGAAAAATCAAAGGTGGAAAGGCCCTTAGAGGTCATATTATTTCAATTCTAATTAACATTAATAAAGAAATAAACTGGGCTTTAGAACTGCATGGGACTGGGCGCAGTGCTCCACCGCTGTCCCCCTCCCCACCCTGTCCGTGGAAAACATTGTCTTTCGTGAAACTTAGGAGGTAGGGGGCTCATAGCAGGAAGTAAGCGATGGAAGGGCAAGTTTCATCTGTATTTACGGCTGCTCCCCAACCCTTGTCATCACCTGAGCTCTGTTCCCTACACCCTTCCCCAATCCATGGAAAAATTGTCTTCCTTCAAACGGTCCCTGGTGCCAAAGGTTGGGGACCACAGCAGAAAGGAGCAGTGATTTGCTCCAGCCAATCAGTAGCAACTCACTGTAAAAGTTGAAATTAGATTCCAGTCCAGTGCTTCCAGCACTCGAGTGTCTTTCTACTTGAGACTAGGCTGGACATGTTATTGGCATGCAGTTACAGTACATTTTAATTAATTTTTAAAAATTTGGAAACACTTTAAGTAATGGTAAACATCCTAGGATATTGCTAAATATGAGCTAGTAATCACAGTGCAATGGTTTCAAATTTACATCACCATTCATTTCATTTAGCATTACATACAGAGCCTAAGAATAAAAAATTCTACCCTCTTTTAAAATTAGTGAGAATGGTTCCCACAATTAAAAACTGAAAATGAAAAAAGCCAATCAAAAGGTATTTCCAATTAAAAAGTTGTTTTCCTGACTTTCAGAAAACACTTCACATGAAGATTCTCTTTTTTTTTGAGACAGAGTCTTACTCTGTTGCCTGGGCTAGAGTGCCCTAGCTAGTGAGTCTAGCTCACAGCAACCTCAAACTCCTGGGCTCAAGCGATCCTCCTGCCTCAGCCTCCCAAGCAGCTGGGAGGGTCATGCGCCACCATGCCCAGCTAATTTTTTCTATATATTTTTAGTTTTCCAGCTAATTTCTTTCTATTTTTTTAGTAGAGACAGGGTCTTGCTCTTGCTCAGGCTGGTCTCGAACTCCTGAGCTCAAACAATCTGCCCACCTTGGCCTCCCAGAGTGCTAGGATTACAGGCGTGAGCCACTGCACCCGGCCAAAGATTGTCTTTTGTTCTTTCTTCAAAATTCAATTCACTGAAATCAAACACACACCAACTAAATGTCTATTGTGTGCTAGATTCAAATGAAAATATTCTCAGAAAAAAATTCTATTTAAAAAAGTTAAAGTAAAAGTTTAGTAAAAGTATTAAAAATACTTTTACTAAATCCAATTCAACAGTCTAAGTATTTAAATTTTTAAAAGCCCACAAAAGTCAGTTAATATGCTCTAATTTTTTGTTTTTATCTTGTCTTAGTACTTTTTACTTAAATGTATATATTATCACATTCAATAATTACTCCAGAAAGTCCAATCAAAAAAATTCAGATATTTTCCCAAGTTTACATTGCAGATTTAAAGATCAGAACCCAGATCCTGCTTATAGCTGAATCACTTGGCCCTTAACAGCTTCTTAATAATGGTATTTATATGCTCTTTGGTTTCATTATAAGGATAACAGGGAAAAAATATGACTACATCCAAAAAAGTTACAGACCTAACCTTGTAGTATGAAATGTGCACTTGAACATAATTTATAATTAATAATGAAAAAACAACTGCATTATAACATGGCTTTCAAAATCAGAAGATGTGATTTTTAAAACTATTCCCATTATTTTTATAGGGTGATGGCCAAAACTCTGCATTAGAATTACACACACACACACACACACACACACACACACACACACACACACACAGAGTAAATGTGATATATCCTGGATATAAACCACTCCGGAATCACTAGAGAACACTGGAATAAACGACAAATCTGAAACTCAAAAGTTCTTCACATAGTACTAATGAACCCATGAAGTGAGTGCACAAACAAAATCCATCCACAACAGTGACTTTAAAGAGGTAGAGGTATCAGCATTATTTAAGGGAGCTTTGACAAAATGTATAGCATGGTCATGGATAACAGTGTATGCCATGCCACTCAGCTGTATGTGCTGGTATGTGATAGGGGTACTGGAAGAGGAAGTGGACAGGAAAACAACTTATCTGTCCCCTGCTCCAAGTTCTCCTTCTAATATTTTGACATTAATAGGAATAAAAAGAACAGAGTCCCTCAATATCCTTTGCTGCTATTGATATGGCTCTCTTTTAGATTGAAGAAGCACTTCCATTTAAGAAAATTGAGTCACTTATTGAAAGACCGACTTAAACTTATTTTAGGAAACGTTAGAACCTTGCCTTATATTTAAATGTTTTAACTAAAACAAATTAATTAATTATTCTAAGATTCCACCAGTAACCAGTATAACAGTGATCTACCAATAAAAAGCAACAATCATCATATCAATTTATAACCTCTGTGTTTAAAGTTAGTGTTAAATGATCAAAATCAATTTTGATTTAAAAATAATTTCTCTTAACAGTTTTATACAAACGAAATAAATTCCACTTTCTCCGTGCTAATTCCATTAGCTATTTTTCAGCTTGGTAATACATTATTTCATATATAAAATAATATACCCAGATAATAAATACTGATATTAATATCCAGGGACTAGACTCTAAAAATCACTGACCTAGCTTTTGTTTGCATACTTCCAATGCTTCTATGAGGACACAGCCAATTTTCATTGTTAGAAATTCTTATTACAGAATATTAAATGTGAAACCAGAAACTCCCATTTCTTACTCATAATTTTTCCATCTAGAACAACATAGAATAATTCTATTCCTTCTTATATATGGCAGTCACTCCAATATTTGAAGAAAACTCCTTCTCTTTAAATTTATCTTCCCCAAAATACATATCACCAATTTCTTCAACCACATCTCACTCTCCATACTATTCAGGCCTTTCATCATTCCAGCTGCTTCCCTATAGACACTGTAGTTCATAATGTCTCTCTTAATACATGGCATTTACAATTTAACACAGTAATGTAAAAGTTTTAGTCTGAGGACCAGTGTGCCTGTGGTTTATTATATCTCCTAGTCAATAACAGTTTTTATAACTACATTAGGTCTTTCAATAATTGTAACACAGCACTTCCCAAATACCAGTCTATGGACTGATGCTAATACTTGATAAATTTTTCAGTGATATAGATAGAGAAAATGAGAAAATTTAACAGCAATTTTTTTCACCAACCTAAAGTTATTCAAGTTAAATTACTCTGTTATTCTGAGTTTATGTCCTTCTTATATATTGGGAGTCACTTTTAAAATAAACTGCTGATGGAAAATAGTAGTTATTTTTTCAAAAGTCTTTATGTGACAAAATAAAGTCTCACATTTCTCAATCTTTTTAAAAAGATTGTCTAATGTCCTAAAACACTCAGGTAAAAAAGTTCATCTGGTCTATCCTCTGTTATCATCTAGGTAGCCAAGTACTTGGAATAATGTAAAGAACTTACAACAACCAATCAGAAGCTCCACTGATCACTCTTTTGATTAATTTATGGCAGCAAAGTAAATGGGCTCCCAATGGGCTCCCAAGAGGTCCAGTCCCAGCTTCAAAGTTCTCAACACTAATTCCCAAGAGTTCTCAATTTCCCTTACCCATTTCCCACTTACTTTTATGATCCTAAATAACACTCAAAGCCAACCAATCAGACTACAACAAATTAAGATAGGGTTCAGATGGCAGAAATTTACAACCACTTTTTGCAGTTTAGATTATTAGCCAACTATTTGAACTAAAAACAAACAACATCGTCTTGGACAGGAGATAGCAAATAAAGCCCGCAGGCCAAATCCAGCTCACCATCTTTTTGTGAATAAAGTTTTATTAGAACAAATTCACATTCATTTGATTACACATTGTCTATGGCTGCTTTTGCGCTACAATGGCAAAGGAGAATAGTTAGGACAGACTATATGCACTGCAAAGCCCAAAATATTTACTATCTGGTCCTTTACAGAAAACACTTACCAACCCCTAATCTAGGGGAATGAACTATTTGCTACCAAAGCAGTATTTGAGATCTGTTACAACCACCATTGACAGCTCAGGACATCAATCATCCATATGAGGACATCTAAATATAAATATTGGAATATCTAAATAGTTCTTTGTCCTAATCTGTATGAAGATTTGTTGCCCACCCAAGACAGAGCACTTACCTGCACAATGAGCTATTCTTTAACATACATTTCTCAAGGATTCACTAGTGGAATAGTGAAGAATCCATGAATATGCTGCTCTGTGTAATCTAAGGTAAAAAAAAAAAGTTGCTACAAAACATTCAAAAGTATATAATAAAGAACCAACTGCATGGAACTACATAATAATTTCCTTTACATTTTAGATTCAAAATACAAAACACTTTTAAAGGCACTTAAGGTAGAAAAGCTTAAGTTCAACAATTTAAGTAATATGAACTGTATGCAAATTAATTTCCCTTTTGTGTTAAATAACAAGACTTTCATTTTCATGTATACAGAAGTGAAATCAAAAGATAATACCTCTAATCTAACTGAATCACGTAGTTGTTTAATGTAAGTGACACCAGAATCTCTAAAAAAATAAAGTCATGACATCAAAGTACTTTGAAACTACAAAATGCTTAAGAGATCACCTCTACGTTTTACAGATGAGAAAATTTCACTGTGACATATAATACTTAAATTCAGAGAACTAATTAGTGGTAGAAACAGAACTAGAATTCGACACTCAACTATCAGTTTGGAACACTTTCTCCTTCATCACCATGATGAAATATATGATCATATACTAGAAAAGTGTGGAGTGATGTTAAAATATACTAGAGGTGGTTCTTTTTGTTTTGTTTTGTCTTGTTTTTGAGACAAAGTCTCGCTATGTTACCCAGGCAAGTCTTGAACTCCTTGGGCTCAAGCAATCCTCCTGCCTCAGCCTCCCAAGTATCTGGGACTGTAGGCACATACCACCATGCCCAGCTTCTAGAGTTTTAAGACTGCAGTAAGCATACTCCTAAGTACTACAATTCACTCAACCTAGGCAGCCCTCTTGTCTTTCTTTATATAAACTACAAGATTATACAAAGACAAAGAAATGATTAACTGTAAAAGCAACTCTTATTAGAATGATCAAAAAAACCAATTATTTTGCTTAACAAATTTTCAAAAATTAAAAAAAATAATAACTGGTGAAGAGGCAGTATGATGGGTACTCATACATTTGCTTATTTGGTACAATCTTTCTGAAAAGTAATTTGGCAATATTTTTAAGAGCCTAAAAAGTTCTTACTATCTAAACCTCTTATTCCATTTCCATGAATATATCCTAAAGAAAGAGTCTAATATAGAGTTCAAATTTTACGTACAAGGATGTCCATCCCACTATTATTTATAATGGTGAAAAATTAGAAACAACCTAATATCCAAAGATAGAACTGGTTAAATTATAGTATATTCATACATTAGAATATTAGGCAGCTATTTTTTAAAAATCACATTTTTAAAGACATGGGTAAGTACTTATGAAATTAGGTAATAAAATACAGGGTACATAACTATATGGTCAGTATAATCTCAATTTTGTTATACACACACACAAACACGTATACACACACTCATACATATAAATAGCATAGATAAAGACTGAAAAGAAATACAAAAAAATATTAACAGTGTTATCTCTGGGTAATGAGATGGCAGATAATTTTTTCTCTTTACACTTTTCAGTATTTTTCAGATTTTCTATAATAACCATGTTAGTTTTATATTCAGAAAACATTTTAAAAATTCACTCTGTAGTCAATTTTAAAATTTTTATAGTCCATATTAAACAATGAAGATTTAGAGTACTCAAAAGTATATCTAAATGATGGAAAATAAATCACTAATGTGTAAAAGTATAATTTCCACACAATATAGGTGGGTAACTTTGAATCTAAAAGGTAACATTATTTTATCTCACTCTTGAGTATAGAAAGTTGGTATTTAATAAATAAGAAATGTAAATCTTTAAATAAAACTGGTGCAAGGGATCTAAAAATTGTGCTACTCTGGCATAACACTGAGGATATAAACACTCTCCAGTGTAATGCAGACACCCAGTGTTAAATTAAAATAGTATAATGTATACATGCTTGGTAGCCAAATAATTAACTAACTGAATTACATATTTTCTTCTGTCAAAGTGATTAGAATTGGTCTATGCTAAACAAAGAAAGTAATACAACACCATACCATTATTTTAGTTGGAAGAGCCGCACCAAAAGTCATGACAAAAAAATTACAGAACTATACGAAAATCCAGCAATTTGTTGTTGTTATTATTGTTAATGATTTCTTGCTAAAAATTAAAGTAAAAACCCAAATTGCTTAAAGCACTAAAAAAGCATAGCAGTGTATGGTCTGCAATGATTTGAAAAACTCTAAGAACATTCTTCAATGCTTCCTCATTTGCAGACTATCAAACATGATCTATAAAGGGTTACATCTATGTTCTATTACCAATCTTGAATATGCTTGTATATTCTATTACAATATACTAATGACACAAAGGGATGTCACACACAAAAAGGCAAACTGCATGTAATTTTAAAAGTCAACTTTAAGATTATGTGATTCTAATTTCTGTGATTTAAAAAAAATCACATAAATATGTAAAATATAAAATACATCCTAATATATTTTTACATAAGAGCTGAGGTTTACCATTTTTAACAAAAATTCTGAGATAGAACTAATAAAAAACAATTTTCATATATACCACAGAGCAATAAGTTTAAATCAGACTATTTTGAGTTGTGTAGCCCTTTATTAGCAACTAAAATAGAAGGTATCTGTTGTACAACATGGGTAGTAATTGACTATAACTGGAGATTTATTATATTCTAATACAGATCATTTATAAATGCAATTTCTTTATTAAAAAGCTTCCACCTTTTTTGTTTGTTTGTGTACAATTTGCAAAACTATTCTGAAAGCGGAATATATGTGCACAAGTCTGCAAAGAGTGCAAATTTAGGATATGGTAAATGCTTTACAAGTTACTTTCAAAAAACTGTCAGCCACAATTGGGCCTTTACATTATCATTTTTTTTTGATCAAAATATTTTGATGCCAGCCTTCCTTCCACTGCCCTAAACTATAAAGCATTTTTTAATGAGTTGAAATTAAGGAAGGACTACACCTATTAGAAAAGAAGAGAAGAAAGTTCTATTAGTTTGAGGTTTCAGAATCCCCCCAAACCAGGACCAGTATCTTGGTAAAGGCTAGGCTGGGACCCCGGACAGAGTATGAGAATGTGCAGGTGGCATCCCTGAGGATTCAGAGCTTCAGTGGACCGTGAGTGCTCCAGCTGCATAACTCACTGAACTGTCTTGCCAGTTTCTACACTGGCTTGATTGGGCATAATTCAAAAAGGAAAAGCTCATATTCATTCCATTCTTCTGGAGCTCTGTGATAGCCTAGAAAAAAAAAATTCTGGTTAGAACAGACATCATACAAAAAGAACTCTTTGAATGTGTCGGTAGTTTCACTTTGATCACTTCATAACTGAAGCCTAGATCGCTCTTTCACTCTTCCGTTACTTGAATTTCTCATTGCATCATATTAAACAGAAAAGAGAATTCCTTATTTCATTCTCTCGAAGAACCTCTTCTAATCTAGTTTGTTGATTAAATATCAATCATAATCTACCTTACCTTTTCCTGTAATTAAAAAGGCCACTTTTTAAACCTTTTTTAAACTTTTAAAATTTGTTTCTTTCTATTCTAGAAACGAAATCCTGGTCACTTCTGTCTTAATGTACTGGAATATTTTCTTACCTGATTTTGACTAAATTTGAAATGTATATAAATTGAGTTCCAGATCGAAGAGGTACATGATAAGATTTTTACTTTTATTGTGGATTGGTTCAGAATTTATTTTATAATAAAAATTTCATTTGATTCAATTCAGACTTTAGGAAATCAGTACACTTTATTCTAGCTTAAATTGCAGAAATTAGGTTAAACTCTTGACAGGCTTTTCTTTTTTTAGTCAATCAATACTGCTTAAGAGCAAAACCCACACTATACTATCTTTCAAATCACATCAAAATAATACTGAACTTCAACTTTCTCCATTATTTCCCTGCCTTTCCAAACAAATGAGCCCACTGTTACTTCTTCCTCTCATTCCTAAGTATATACTTTCTTCTTTCTTAAAGAATCTCATATTTTCTTTTGGGGAATCCATACTGTCTTATTTATTAGAAGAAAAATTAACGTCATATCTCTTTCCAAAATCCAGCTAACTAAAACTTGTCTCTTACCATTCCTTAAATGAAATAAACATCATCTTTAATAAGATGATTAAAGATAAAATAAACATTATCATTTAACAAGAAAAACATACATGTCATCTGTCTTACTTTATTAAATTATTACTTGTAAAGTTCAAGAGCAAGATCTTCCATTTAATTTTTATGGAGTCTAGAACACTAAGTAAAACCCCCAAAATTAATAAGACCGTATCTTTTGAAAGGACACTTTGGTTTATATTTGTAAAGAGCATACTGGAACAAAGAGTCAAGAGAAAATACAGGTCTCTATTCTAAATAACTTACTGTATTAAACAGGAAGTATTGACCTGTGTTCTAGTGATAAATAAATTTATTCAAGTAACCAAAAACAATGCAAATCCAAATTATGTTAAAGGTACTAGAAAGAAACTTAAAGAAACTTGACCATATGTACATAAAACCAATGATGACAATGAATCACAATGGTAACAATTAAGATATTTTGGAACATCACATGATCAAATGTTAAAAGTCAAGGCTCCCTAAGTATACTTACATTTAATAACACCCCAATGGGATGTCTTCCACATATAGTATTATGGTATTTCTTCAAGTAATTGCTAAAAGATACAGGGTCTAATTGTTCTATAATACTCATACCCTAAAAAAAAAAGAGAGAAAGAAAAAGAAAATGAAAGAAAAAGAAAAAGGACAAAATTTATTATTTCCTAATTATATTTTAAAACTGTTAGAGCTAAAATAATTTTTCAATTAAGGAGACACAAACAAAATATATTAAATAAACCTTGTGAAACACCAAACTCGTTCATCAAAGGTAATCTCATTATAGTCAATTCTCTATTGACAGAAAATTTTTAGTCCCCAGTTTATTTTCTCTAACCTCCAGGTATGTTTCTACACTACCTTTGCCAGTTGTCACTTAGCTTACAATCCTCAAAAATTTCATGATTTTGTATTTTTCTTATATAAAGATTCTTTACATAAGTAAATCTGTGAAAATTTTTATATGAAATCCAGAATTAATTTTAAATTAAAAAATCTAATTTATGGTTGATTTTCCTCATATCCACTATATTCCTCCTGCTACTGGCATGAAAAATTGAGAGTTAATTGTAATTGAAATATTTCTAAAACATACACTTAAATATAAAAGAGTATAAGGCATTTTAAATTACCAGCAATAATCTAGGGATGTGATAAAAATACCATAAACTAAGAAAACAGTTAACAAATCTTAATAATTTAAAGCTCATGAAAGATTGATAAAGGCTTAAGCAACATAGATTTTTTTATGAACAAGTTTAATAATGGAAAGTTTTTTATCACTTTATACTTTAGAGTATCTTATTTTCAAAATTTTAATTCAGAATAAAATTTTTTAAACTGCTGTTTAAATAACCACTATGACTTGAACACTTGTTTAAAGTAAATTCTGCATTCTCCAAATACATTCAAATAATGTATTCATAATTCATTAATACAGAGCAACTTCAACTCACCAAGTTAGGGGAATAAATCACTGATTTTAACTAATTCATTCACCAATTACCTTATGTTATTTTCTTATTCAGGAAAAACACCTTACATTTATGTTCAATAAGCTGAATTAATATCCTCTGGGAGAAATATAAATGATGGTTTAAATGGAGATTTAACTGGTATATTCTGTGTGATTTTTAAATTTCACATGTTTTAACAAAATAGGCACAGCGTATAAGCACTGAGCATAATTAAATGGACACCGATAGTAAAAAAAAGTTTCTGAAAAATGATGGTAATCAGTAGGAGACATGCAAACTTTGCAGTGGTGGCATGAAATTTTAATTTTATAAAAAAAAAATTTTTCAGAATATTCAAGTCCTTCATAAGCATTACCAATTTCCTACAAAATCTATCTGAAAGATAGGCACATACATGTATAACCAACATTGAATTGCTTACATATCAACTAGCCACTCTCAATTTATCCACAATCATTTTTTAATGCTAAGTTGGTTTTCCTCTGCCAACCAAGTCAACACTCTCCACTGACATTTGGTACAAACTCAGAGAAATACAAACTAACTTAAAAGTTAAAATTTAATTAATATCATAATTCTGGTACCAAAAAAATATTACAGAGTAGATTTCTAATCTAAAAAGTAGTAAGGCAGAGATAGAATTATAAATCTCTTCCATAAATATGGATAATCAAGATATAACTTTTCTAGAGATGAAGGAACTGAAGCATAAAAAAGGTAAAAATCTTGGCTCTAAATTTCTAATCCTAAATGCTTTCTCATTGACTACTCTGATTCATTATAGTATAAGACTGATACTAACAATTCTTTGAACACTCTCACATAGCTACAACTGGCTTACAGCTTGATTGCAAGAGAACTTTTAATGCTCCTGAATAATGTCTAAGACAGTTTACCTTAAATAGAATTCCACACATTAATAAATTATGTGACAATGAGATTCCAATGTACATTTTAGTATTAATCTCAAAGCACGTTCAGAAAAAATTTATCACATTTATATACAGATATGAATTCAAAGAGAAGAAAACTAATGATCACATTTGTAGAAGAAAAAGAATTAAAAGTAATTGGCCAGGAAACCCTATACAGAAAAACATAAAGAGTTATAAATGTAGAGAAGACACTACTAAATAAAGAGTTGAAAATGAAGATATATCAGTTAAATTACAATCGGGAAAATAAAAAATTGAGATGACGAAAGTTAAGGAATCAGTGTGTTAAAATTTTAATTCCTTAAGTTGTGTTATGTACCTACTAGGGCAAAACTCAATTCCATTATGCTCAATTCTCTGACAAATGTGATGGTGTAAGAGGTATGCCTCTTTAAAAGAAGGGATAGAGGGAAATTCAGGCTTTTCTCACAGGTTAACCTCTCCAATTGGAAAATTCATGAAGTATGCAAACAAAAACAATGATAAATTCAGAAATTGGGCATCCATTCACTAATACTAAATACTAGCAAACACACTTTTATATATATTTATGTTTGATGCTAACAACCGTGAAATTACTATTACCAAAGTTCCAAGAAGACAGAAATGCTAGTTCAATGCTATTGCCAAAATTCCAAGAAGATGAAAAAGAAAGTGCTTCCCAAATATGCCTAATTAACTTTTCTATTCCTTAAAATACTGGAAGATATGATCAGTGGGTCTAAAGTCCAGGCAACGGACAGCTTCCTAGGGCCTAGTATAGTGAAAATTTTATTGTTCACATAAACTTAACCTAATATGGAGCAGTAAAATGGGTCAGTATCCATTCAGCTCTAAGACAAAAGGCACACATTGTAAACACCAAAAGTCTATCCAGCAAGAATATGGGTTTCTGTGGAATTTAGCATTTTCAACAAGAAATTCAAAGATTTTAAGTTAACTCCCTAATTGAGGGTAAAACTTAGGGGGTGTGAGCAAAATCTATCATTGTGCTGACTCTCCCAAGTAAAAGGTGAAAGCTTGTGATGTCAAATCCCAAGTGACAATCCTAAACTAAACAGGCACTATTAATTGACAGAGCTCCAAATTCAGGACTCTGATAAGACAACAAATATCTTTCTAAAGAGTAGCAAAATTTTTTAAAAGTATTTAAGAAATAAGAACTAGAAACATGTCTTTTAATTATGACCACACAATTAACACCTTATTAACAAATTATTAGAATTATGAACTCATATTTTAAAGTAAGGATATACATTTATACTTGAGGATAGTTACACATTTAGGGAGGTGAGGTGGGAAAAGAATATATTCTAGTTTCTTTAATAGACATCAAGATAAAATCTTAACAGTGAAAAACTATGGGGGGAAAAATTCACCCTAGAGACAGTAATGTTAAGAAGTAATGTCTAATAAATGGCTATTTTACACATAATGTTATGAAACCTACTAAGAAGCTATTGGCCTAAGTTCAAGAAAAAAGAAGTATGAGTTGACAAATGCGAACAATTTTCCCTTTCTAAATGGTAGGAAGAAAGAAATAAAAGTAGCTGATGTTTAAATTAAATTAAGTGACTACTAAATTTAAAAGGAAAAGAAATTATAATGAATGACTACAACTGACATTTACAGATAATCTTTGCCAAATCATAAATAATTTGCCAATGTCCAAAATTAACATTGGTCAACACCAAAAAAGTGGTATAATAAAAATGATAACATATGACCATGTATATATATATAAAATACGTGTAAGTATGGCCAATATTTCAAGTGATCTAAAGTTCACCAAATCAAAGTTTTTAAATATGTTCTGCTTTAGTCACAGTAATTACTAAAATTGCAAAGTACAAATTACCAAAAAAATTGGTCTACAGCCAGTAAAATTACAAGAAGACTTTCAGAATCTACATTTCCTATACTACAGTTACATATTTTCCCCCATATACAATATTTATAAGATACAGCTTGCTTTCCTACATATTTTCTTTATGTATTTTTCACATAATTTCCAAGTTATTCAACTGTTAGAGATATAAACATGTTGCAATAAGAACAGCTATTTTTTCTTTACTTTTGAGACTTAGAAATAGTTTTGTTTTCTAGCATTTTAATAACTGTATTTAGTAAGACTTTTCTGATTTAAAAATAGAGTCAAAACTTAACATACTAATTTTAAATAGATACAATCTAAAATTTTATACTTAAAAATAATTTTGTACTCTGTCAAGCTTTCAAAATGTATACTTATTGCAATTCAGAACTACTAACATTTCTGTTAATACTTATAAGAGAACCACCCAAGTATATTTGCTCTGAAAAAGTGCATATGGAAACCAAGACACTGGTTCTCGAATTAATTATTTATAACATAAAATGACCTGTTAATATTCACCATCTTATTATATAAGTGAATTAAGACAACACTTTAAAAGAGTCTGCCTAACTATGGGTATACATATGTAGATATATGTATCCATACACATGTAAGTTTATGTCTAGAGCTAACCATCCTCATTATTTTGATTGATATATTCTAACTCCCAGAATTAACTTGTAAATTGAATTATTAATAACAGTATGCTAATAAAAGAACAGAACACTTATGAGCCATTTCAAAATTCTCTATATAAATAAAAATATCTCAATAAATGGACCACAAAAATCAACTCCTAGTCCAACTGTTTAATCGAATACTAAATTCGAGTACATTAATGTGAAGCAAATACTCAATATTTATTTCAGAAATTATATTCCAGGCTATATAAATAAAATTTTTTAAATTATGTTCTTGTAATTTGGGACATCTAAAGTAAGGTAAATCAGATGCAGACTCAGAAATCAAACTGAGCTTACTAGTTGTAATGTTTACAACTTACTCTTTTAATTAACAAAAATTTCCAACAAAGCTAGCCAAAAGGCAACAATTTCAGAAGTTATGAGAATCTCACTAATAGGTAAATGTTACTCTTTTTTGTTCTGCCGCAAGGTAGAAAAACAAAGGTCCACCTATCTTGCTGATCATATACTTGAAGACAGACAAATAGAAATAGTCTTAAGGTAAACTAACGGTCAACAGAGAGGTAAAAGAAAGACTTAAAGACTAAAAAAAACTTATATAACAGACTAAGAAGGAATATTAAAGTATTTAAATATGATCAAATTTCAGACTTCCAAAGGATAATATATGTTCAGTGACTTTAGCACTAGGTAAACCAATGTTTTGGAAAAAACAACTCCTTTGTGCTAAAAGCATCAATTCCATTGATTTATAATTCTTTTTTTTTTTTTTTGAGACAGAGTCTGGCTCTGTTGCCTGGGCTAGAGTGCTGTGGTGTCAGCCTAGCTCACAGCAACCTCAAACTCCTGGGCTCAAGCGATCCTCCTGCCTCAGCCTCCCGGGTAGCTGGGACTACAGGCATGTGCCACCATGCCTGGATAATTTTTTCTATATATATTTTTAATTGTCCAGATAATTTCTTTCTATTTTTAGTAGAGACGAGGTTTCACTCTTGCTCAGGCTGGTCTCGGACTCCTGACCTTGAGCAATCCACCCGCCTCAGCCTCCCAGAGTGTTAGGGTTACAGGCGTGAGCCACCGTGCCTGGCCTGATTTATCATTCTTACATTTGTAAAATTAAGTGTTTCTGGACTTGCCTGATTGAAGTACACAAATTACTTAAAGAGCAATAAAAAACAAGGGGAGAAGAGATGAATAGGAACTTTTGTTCTACTTCTAAAGATCAAGGGCTATATAGGCTAGTTCAAATTTACCTACAAAGCTAATTTAGAAATAAAGATGTTGGGACTTTCTATACATTACTGAAAGGGAGTCTCCAGGGATGGGTATGGACAACTAAGTTTGGAAAAAGTTCCACAAGTGATTTCAATTGTAATGGCAGGATTAAGGATTACTATAGGGCAATCTCATCTCTGCCCTGGCTTTAATTACCTGTTGAGACCTCTCAAAATTACATCTCTAATTCTGACCCTCTTCTCTTGAGCTCCAAACCGAAACAGCACATTTAGCAAAGCCCTACTGGCCCTTATTTCCAAAAATTCTCAACTCTATCCACCTCATTTCATCTCCACCAACATCACCCTAGTTCAAGTTACTATCAACTTGCCCCTGAACTATTGCCCAGGGCCTGTTGTCACTATTCTTGATCCTCCTGAAGAATCCATTCTTCACACAGCCACCAGAGTGACCTTCAAAATAATATAAACTACATCATTTTACTGCCTATCGTACCTGAAGTTCTTACCCCCCATTATAAAGCCCTACATTATCTGATCCCTGCCTACCTCTTTTACCACAGTTTGCACCATTCTTACTCTTATGCACTACACATTTGTAGCAGAGGCAAACTGCATGAATTTGCTGTATAGTTCAACAACAGCTGAGGAAAGCAAGGTTAATTAGTCTTTAGGGATTGGGCTTTGGGCATAGACTGTCTGGGTTAGAATTTCTGCTTCCCACTTACTGTCTCTGTGATTTGGGGCAAGTATCTTAACCTCTCCGAGTTTTGTACTCTCACTTATAAAAGGCACTATACTCCTGCAACACTGGTGTTTTTCTTTTCTTCTAACACACCACCCTGTTTCCCATCTGAAGGTCTTTGCAATGGCAGTTCCTTCTGTCTAAATGCTCTTCCCTCTGATCTTCACTTGGTTAGCTCCTTCTTATCATTCAGATGTTGTTTTAATGTTTCTGCTCAGGGAAGTCCCTCACAGATCACTCAATCTAAAGCAGCTTCAAATAATTTATTACCTCAAAATGCTTTTAATATTTTCTGCATAACACACATTACTACTTAAAACTAATTTACATATTCCCTTACCTCTTAACAAATAATATATATCTCCTCTTCTTAGAATAAAAGTTCAATGACAACACAGGCCATGTTTGTTTACTGCCACATCTCCACCACCACCTCAGATCATAAATGTACTCAAAAACAATTGGCAAAGTGAAAATCCAAACAAATCATCACTTAGATGTCTTAAAAGCAACATCAAATATAACAAATCCCTAATAAAATTTATGATCTCTATGCCCCTCAAAATGTGGTTCTTTCTTCTTGTGCTTCTGACCTAAGTGACTAGTACAACCAACCAACCAGCAGCACGGCTGGAAATTTAGGAGTCATCCTCAACACTTCCTTCAGTCCCAAATTCAATCCATCTCCAAGACCTGTCATCAACTTGTCTCCTGAATATACTGAATACACGCACTTCTATCCCTCTCTTCCACCATCATCACCCCTTCCCCACTGTCTAAATTAGCATCATTTCTCACATGGAAAACCTAACTGATCTATGCATTATCTCCTCTGGCCTCTCTCAAACCCATTTGCTACATGCAGCCATATGATCTATTCAAATACAGAGTTTATCACTTCCCTATTTAAAATCCTTCAAAATGGCCATTCTAGACTCTTTAGCATCATTTCTTATCACTCTCCCCAACCAATTAAACATCCATTCATTCAACAAATACATATATTGAGTGCTCACTGACAGGCACTTGGGATACAAAATGGAGAAAGTCCCCATTCTCATGAAACTTATAACCTAATAGGGGAGACAGCCACCAGACAAAACAAATGAATAATAAGTCACATAAGTACTGAGAAGAAAAACAAAGCAGGATAACATCACTAAACAACTGTTCATCCAAAAAGCATAAAGGAAAATCATGCAAATTTTTTGGTTGTCCCAATAATTAGGAGACACTATTGGGATTCAGTGGGATTCCAGGCATGCTGATACAGGACAGTCCCATACACAAAGAATTGCTCTCCATCTATAAGACTTTCATATGTCTATCTGGCGGAAAAATCTGCTTCTAGCTATCTATACCTTAATTCCATCTTACATACAAACAGAAAGAAGTTTTGCATTGATTTTAATATATGGTGGATTTCCCAGAAATGAAACCATCATGTAAAGTGAGGGAAGACTGTACTTTGTTTACAAGTTTACTATGAATTGTTCACCATTTTGGAAAATCAAATCACGCAGAAATGGCACTCAGTAATTTGAGTCACAAATATATAAGTTTTGTGTTTGTAGCTGTTATATTAATACTATGCATAAGCAGCCAACCACTTCCTTGTGTCTTCTAATATAGTTGTGCCTGGGAATTTAAATTCTTAAACACATATTTAGCATAAATTCCTTTTATTTCACTTACATATTACAGTTAGGATATTCATGTTTTCAAATCGTTTTAAAGGAAGATCACATTCATTCATTTATTCTTATGAAAAATATTTATTGAGCACCTACTTATGTTCTAATCACTATTCTAGGCACTGTGGATACATCAGTGAACAAAACAAATATCCTGATTGACAAAAATGTAATAAATAAGTAATTATTTAGTTCATTAGAAGAAAAGTGGAACAGGGTAAGGTAGACTGGGAATGCTCTATGGATGTGGGGTAGGATGCAAAATTAATAGGCTAGTCAGAAGTCCCCACTGGGAAGGTAAGGGCTGAACAAAAACTTGAGGTAGAGACAGTCAAGTGCAAAAAGGGCTAAAGCCCTAAGCTGGGCACATACATGGAATTATCAAGGAACAGTAAGGAGACCAGTGTGTCCATAATAGAGTGAATAAAGAGTAAAGGTAAGAAAGAATGGCAGCCTCTTACCTTTGGGGGCTGCAAATCATGTTGGTCCTCACAGCACACCTACAGTAAAGACTAGCTTTTACTCTAACTGAAAAGGGGCAATATTACAGGGAGTATGGGCAGAGAAGTGACATGCTCTGATTTAGGTTTTAAAAGGGTTGCTTTGGTTCCTACTTTAAGCTACTTGAGATTGAAGAAGACAAGAGTAGTTTTAAGAAGACCAATTAGGAAACTGGAAGGATAGGACTGCCATCAACTGAATTAGTAAAGTCTATGAGTAGAACAGGTTTTTGTGGAGAGAAAGGAGGAGTTCAGTCTGGACATGTATAGTTTGAGCTGTTCATAAGACAACCAAGTGGAACTATCAAGCAAATAGCTGGTATGTATGGCATTTGAGAAAGTGGTTCTGACTGGAGTTATTCTTCCTGGTTTTGGTGCAAAGAACATTGCTTTTTCATAAAATTTAGAGCAAACTTGCTAAAACCACTTTCAGGAAGACATTATTTACTTTTGAAATTTTTAATGCTGAATTTTAAAATTATTTTCTGTATGGTTAGCTAACCAAAATAAAAATAATTTTAACAAGGAGAAAATTTACATGCATACCACTAATAACTTATATTTCACATATACACAGCCAATCCTCCTTATAGATTTTCTTTCCTAAATGAGTAAAAGATGAGCAAGTATACCAGGCAGAAATGGGAATCACATAGCTGATAAAATTTTGAGAGTCAAATCTCTCCAAGACCTAAAATTAGGAATTAACATTACTAGAAATTTTAAAGTGATCTCAGTTTCCTTCTTTAAAAAGTCTTCCTTTGTGCTTTCCTGCACCTCCTCATCCTCCAAACCAGTTAACATACGAACATTGTTCCCTTCTATCATAGTCAAACTGGTAGACAATTTTTGGCACTTGGCTTTCACCTCCTTATTCCAATTTAACTTCTAACACCTTTTTCTTCTGAAACTACTCTTGCAAGGTTCTTAACTAAATTCAACTCTACATAACATTTGATACTCTTCCTCCCTCTTTGTTAAAGCGCACCCCTCTCTGTGTTATCACTCATTCTGTTTTCTCTAAGCAGAATTCTACTGGCTCTTCTTTAGCTCCTCACCCACTTAATGCCAGTATGTCCCTGTGACCTAAATCCTCTTTTCTTCCTACTCTATATACTCTCTCTGGACATTAGCATCAGTCTCTCTGGACAATGGCATTGATATCCTTTCTTCTCATCGTCATACACCAATGATTTCAAAATGTTTATCTCCACCTAGACCTGCCTTCATGTTCCAAACTAGCATTGTCCAATAAAAATATAAGGCAGGGCATATATATAATTTTAAATTTTCTAGTAGCCATATTAAAAAAATGAAAGATAAAATTAATGTTAATATATTTTATTTAACATGATCTAAGATGTTATCATTTTATAATGTGATTAAGATAAAAAATTATTTTTGAGCCCAGAAACTATTTTGAACCCAGAAATCATCCCACATTCCTTCACTCCTTTAACATGATGTAGCTAATCAATTACTAAAGTCTTTCTCATTCTACCTCCTGAATATCTCTCACATCTCAATATTGTAATGGTTTCTTTGTAAGTCTGTTCAACCAGTGGGCTATAAGTTCCATTGAGTCAGGAACCATGTTTTCTCTTCTTAGTATCTCCAATACTTCGCATAGTACCAAACATATAGTAAACACCCATTAAATATTTGTTGTGACAACCATTAATCATTTGCTATATGAAGAAAATAAATGACAACAGAAACAAAAAAGTTTCCTAAGGAAACTGACAAAATTTAGAATAAAAAGACTAAAACAAGAAGCCAAAAAAGAGTTAATTGACTAAAATGAAAACATCATAAAGCCAAAACAGAAGTCAATAAATTAAAATCCAAACAAAATTCTCAACATATTACACAATTAGATTTAAAGTAACAAGATAAATTTAAATACGATAAAATATCCTAAGTAACTAAATTTGTATTAATTATATTTGGCTTTAATAAAATATAGTATATGATTTAGTCTATCTATAGGTTCAGATCTAGATTCCTTACTAAAATATTTTATCTACTTTAGACTAAATAATCTTATATTAAAACACATGCATAAAGCTTCACATATTGGTAAGGTTGAACAGATAACAGACTTATAGGTTGATAGAATTTAAAGATAATTTAGACACCACCTAGTCCAAGTCTCTCTTCTTACAGATAAGGACATGAGGTCTGGAGAATTGAAATAATCTGCCAAAGGTCACAGAGAAAGTTAGTGATAATTCTGCTGTATTTAATATTCTATTTATGAGTAGGTATCAAAATTATCTGTGTTAATTTTAAAAAATTAAGTAAGTACTATGACTACTATATACTTCAAGAAAAAAATGATAGTAGGATCAATGTCTACTGTACTTCCAAGCTAGGTAATAATATAATTACATTTTAAAATTCTATATTTAAAATAACAAATTAAAATTCCATTTAAGAAAAGTCCAAATAGCCAAAAGTAAAACAATAAACTAAGAAATTATAGGAAGAGCAAAGGACAAGAGAAGAGAGAAAAACAAACAATTATCTGCATTTATAAAATTAATTTTGTCTTCTTAAGCTTTTTTTATAGCCCTTTTAAATAAACACTTAAAGACTGCAGGCTATAGAAACTTAAAGCTCAAGTCTTAATATGTATGCTTAAGATCAGTGAGAAATGAAAATCAAAACAAAAATATAATTAGATATATAATGATCTGATTTATAGATTTATAGGAATCAATGATTTAAATTTATTATGTTTAAAATCATGAATCTCACTAAATTTCATTTCATTTTAAGAGGTTCTGAAAAATATAAAGAAAAAGTCAAAAGTCATTCCAAAATAAACATGTCTGGGATTTTCAAATAAATCAAAGTATTTATATAAGTCCCTTTAGCATAAGCAGACAAGATTTAAGTCAGCTGAGTTTTATGTATACTGGAGTTTCTGTACACTGTCATCATAAGACTATGATGTCTTTATTTCCAGAAGGAAAAAAGTAGTAATTGAAAAAATAAAGACTTTTAATCAATTATTTAAAAATTTTAGGTTATTTACACTTCAAGTTTACATATAGTTTCTCCCACAAAAGACAGGTTTTTATTAGTTAATAAAATCTTTAGCATCACTCAAAACAACAGTTTGGCCTGCCACCAAAACTAAAAATAGACTAAGTTATTTAATAAGTTATAAAAAACAACAATACAGTCCAGAAAGAGTCAAAAGAATTATTTCAGGTAGCCATCAAACAAACAGGAATTAGAGTCAAGGTATCCCATCATCTGCGATGGTTGTTACTGCTTAACAGTAAGTAATGGCATTAGTATACTATTGTCCCTACATCTAAGAGACTTCTCCAAAAGGTATTTAAATTCCATATCTAACTATTCTTAAATATTCTTATTAATCAAATAAAATTATGATGAAGAAAATTACTACTAGTGGAACAGGGAATATTCTTACAGTCAGTATTCATATGATGACACATTACATTTTACACATTTAAAGATAGGGAAAAAATTATTAGTCCACTGTATATTTCAACATATTAAGTCTTGAATCACTAATCTGAAATTAAAGAAAAATCCTTAGAGCATTAAAACCCACACCTGAAAGACTTACCATTTTATCTAGATGTTCAATGGATCTATAAATCTCCCCCTGGGATTCATCATAGTAACTGTAACGGAACCTTTGACCTTGAAACAAATATCATGTACAAAATAAAATAGGGAAAAATTAGAAGCTAAAAAGAAAGCAAGCGCTTACCAAATAATTTCAGTTCTCATGAAAGGCAAAGCACAGCTTAAGCCTCTGAGAGAATCATTCCCAAGAGCCCTCATAAATAAAAATAAAAGGCATATTTGGGAAAGTAATAAAGAAATGGTACATCATCAGTATTTTATGATGTTAAAAACTATTTCAAGTTGTAGGAACCTTAAAGTCACCAGTAATACAAGATTAAGGAAACAAAATAGCTTAAAAGTTAGAAGCATTGTTAAACACTCTATCAGTCTATATTGGCAAGTAAACCCAAAGAATACGATTCAAGAAAATTCGGTTTAAGAAAACTCTCTCAGTGTAACAAATCAATAAAAACTTAGCTTTTGCTGTACCAATGCAAAGATTTGATCTCTATTACTTAAAAAAATGTGTAAGTCAGAGATACTGTGGCTTGTGTGATTTTTATGATCTCAGTAAAAAAAATTATCTCATTTTTGCACCACTTGGAGAAGATCAATACAAGTGCCTTATGCGATGTGAACAGGATACACAAAAGGATAAATACAAAAAAAAGTCCTACCCTGACATAAAATCTCAGTAAGAGAATGCACATAGAACATTCAATATATAGCTGTTCTCCAAAGAATATAGAGAGTAAAATGGAAGAAGCTTAGAAAGAAGACAGAAAACGAAAGGTTCAGAAAATAAATTGTTTCCTACTACAGTGCTATGAAAATAAAAAGTTAAACATATTCATAATTTTGGATTGTTATTCAACTATGACATATCTCAGGTACACCTAAATCTATCTTTCAGCAATGCCTTTTTTCCAAGAACTCGTTACTTTTGCATTTTCTTATTTTTAAAGATTCACCAAATGCATTTCTAAAGGTTTAGATTATAACAATCACATACATCCACCATGTATCTTATGCTTCATGTTTAAAGCAATGTTAATATATCCAATTACTATCCTCACATCTGAGGACATGGATTTTTTTGGCCAGACAATTAAGGTTTTTAAGTTTTCTGTTCATTTTACTAAAAAAAAAAATTATCTCAAAAATAATGGGCAGTGTAAAATTATAAAACCCTCTTCAATGACTTTTTCTTTTTTGGAAAAACCACACATCACAGAACTTAACCCTTCGTTCATTTGTTGACACTGATCACCTTTGGTGGTCACCTTTGTAAAATAAGCCATATTTCCTTAATTTTCACATTTTAACTTTTCACATACATTAATATATTCAATTATTCAATACAGCAATTCTTATTTTCCCCCAAGAGCCATTATTAAATCAATATTGCATCTTATAACTTTAGTGATGATATCTTAGAATCAAACAATAGGGTCTGAAATAATATCTGCTTTTGAATATAACAATGAAGATTACTGCATATTGTCAGAGCTAAGAGATGTGCCAGTCTCTAAGTTAAAAAAAAAATTCTTAAAGATAACAGTATCACTCAATATCTCTATATTAAATAATTCATCAAACATTTCTTCCAAAATTTAGAGTTAAGTACAGCTTGGTATTTGTTTTAAAGAATGTATGTACTTCATAGATAACTAATAATGAGAATTACCTAATAAGAACTATATAATTGACCTATATTTCTCATTTGCCAGGTAGCTGTCAGAAGGCTGCTTAAAGCCAAATCCGAAGTTCAGTCATAAAAATTTAGTGATTCTATTCATTGGTACTAAATTTTTACTTCTATTTCAAAGTTCTTTTGATAAAGCTGCCCACAATCTTCTGTGAAACAAATAAACATCTTAGACAAGAAAATTTTGACTCATTATCACTATAGTAAGAACAATATCCCTGGAGGAAATCAAGGTACGATACAGTTTGATTCTTTGAATTTGGACTGCTGCTTCAGAGTTATACTAACAAATACTCTTTTTCCTGCTTCTGGAAATAGCTGTTAGTGTTAGCTAACATCAATAAGCCATGTGACTGGGACGTAATTGACTGCTACTCTCAGGTGCAGAGAAAAATGTAAATAGTTGTAGTGGCAGCCATTTGCTACTCAAAAGTCTTTTCTGCTTACTTCCAAGTTCAGAGCTGCTGTAAAATGACTGAAGTTGGTCATCTCTGCCTTAACAGAAAGTAAAAAATGTACCTATATGTTAAAGTGCTATCTTGTTAATATGAACCATTTTCTATGTTACTTTCACTTAAAAACTACTTCTGAAGGAAAAGAAAAGTACATGAAACGTTTGAAATACTTTAAAATACTGAATCAGCACGTAATTTAATGAGAATGACAAAATGCGCAGGAAACCAAATTGAACAAATGTTTAATATTTTGCTATCTACTTTTTGTTACTCTTTAGAAGCCACCTCACATTTAGTAACTGAAAAACTGCACATAAATATTTGAAGAGCTCTAAAGAACGTATCAATTAAGAAGCTAAATCCATACTACATATAGCTACTATACTGAATAAATATTTTACCTATAAAAGCTCAAACTGCCTCACGATAATTTTTTAAAATTGTACAAATATTTAAAATTACTTGAGCAACGTATTCTGGTCAATATACATACAGAAAGTATCTCATATGAAGTAAATAGCTGCCACCACCCTAGCCCGGTATGTACATACGTATTTATGTATGTGTGCCCATACACACGCACACACGTACACAGACACACAACTTTTAGTCAATCACTGATTGGAAATTGAGTTCAAAAGACCATTTGATTCTTATTAAAAAAAATAAGTTTCTCAAGATTTTATTTAATAATAAAGGATAGCACAAGCATAATAAACTGATTATAAATATACCTTTAATTAAATATTTATCATTGAAAATAAATTATGATCTTATTTGTCTCATGAGAAAATATATTTTACAAGTTTTTAGATTTCTGATATTCAGTAAAGGTTATGAATCTAAACTACAGAACAAATATAGTTGTCCCTGTACCTGGAGAACTGGACTTGTGTATGTTTATAAGTATAAATAAAGCATATTGCAAAGTAAGAGAAAATTACTTACCTGAAACTTATCCTTTCAGAAGGTACACTGGGAAAATGGATTCTTTGAGCCCCTGTTTCAACTCCAAGTATGAGCTTTCTAGCTTTAAGAGCCATTGACACTGCCCCTAGGGCAGCACAAGCTTTGGAACTCCCCTAGTGAGTATGTCAGAAGTTTCTTCTGGTGCCTTCCCTCAGTTCTTTTCAAATTCAAAAGATGAGAGGAAAAATAACCCAAGAAAAAAATCCTGTAAAGCAGAAACCTTACTCTTTGAGGGAAGGAGGGTAGCTCATTTGTGAATCCATTCCAGAGCACGCTTTCTGAGAAAAAGAAATACAGGTAAGTAATTTTCCCATCTCCAAAGGTGACTGGTGATTAATGAGTGGATTCACAGAGTGTGGAGAATAAGCTCCAGGGATGTCTGTTTAACACACAACAATAACTAATGAAGACAAACATAACAACAAATGGTACAAGAACCAACACTACTTTTAAGTACCTCAGAACAAAAGGTAAAAATATTAAGCTATGCACTGGACTACAGAAATGAACAAGGACCTTGGAAAGTTGATCTATAAAGTCCCCAAAAGATCGGTCAATATGACAGACTTCCTGACATATGTCTAATAAAAACTGAACTTTCATACATTTACTTAATCACTTTGTTAATATGTTAAGCCATTTTCAAATATTTGAGTTAAACCTCACAACAACCTGTGAGATAGATAGTTTGGCCATTCTATACTAAGGACCTAAACTGGGCACATTCACAATTGAAATCGATACCAAAGAAAAAATGAATTTCATAAAGGAAATATTATCTAAGTAGTATCAAGGTAATAATTTTTAAAAGCTACACTCTATTGTCCCTTCATTCTGAAATCTTAGTTATAATGTATATTAGCCTTATTTCAAATCGGCCAAAAATCAAAAACAAGATATGAAAAATCAGTATGTGCAAATATACAAGAAGATGAATACGGTTTGGGTAAAACATATTTTAGGAATTAGCTAACTCGCAATCAAACCAGTTTAAATATTTAGAAAATAGTAATACCCTTGTACCAGAGATTAACAGAAGTATATGCATGAATAATCACTTGTTAGTATATATTAAAGAAAAAAACTGAATAAAATATAAATTTTGTAAATATTAAGGGGAATGCCACTTTTAACAAGTGGCACATATTTACTAAAAAAATTATGTAACCCAAGACAGATGTCAGTTTATGGATAAAAATGTGAAATTGCTTAAGAGATTATAGTAAATTTTATTCATATTTAGACAAAATAATATAATGTCATAAACATTTACCAAGTAAATTTATTGAAACCGATTTGCAAAACCACCATAAAAGACAAATCAAATACAAGCATGTTTTTTGGGTTTTTGGTTGTTTTTTTTTTTGTTAGAGACGAGCTCTCACTATGTTGTCCAGGCTGGGCTTGAACTCCTGGGCTCAAGCAATCATCCTGCGTCAGCCTTGCAAGTAGCTGGGGCTACAGTCACGTGCAAGTGCACCTGGCTCATGATTCCACTTTTAAAGAATCAACTTCAGTTAGATACAATTTCATTTAGAAAGTTCTTAGAAGGTAATGAAAATTATGTTATTGAAAGCAGTCAATAATCTAAATTTGGAACTATATTAAATAAATTTCAGGAAGCTCAGGAAAACACAAATATTAACAGTAGCAATGGAGAATAGCAAAACTGAAACTTGTGAAACTAGAATGAAAATTCTAATTAGAAAAATTGAAATAGATCCAGAAAAAATTCTCTTATATGGAGCCATCCTATATATGGAGCCATCCTATAGGATGTAGAATTTGATAAGTACACAAAGTGTGGGAACAACTTACTTAACCATGGTAAAATAATTAAACATTAGCAGCGAATGTCTTTTCACTTATTCCACTTCCTGCTAATAACAGGAAGGGTGAAATGAGATGGAATCATTGTAAGTGTTATCTGAGAAACACACTCTGGCATTGACTAACGCATTTTCATCTATGTAAGTCAATGATGGGATAAAAGGCAGGAACTGAAATGCAGGGTTTTCTTTCAGGGAACTCACATGAGGGGGTAGAAGGAAGAGGGATAATAGAATCTAGGTTTCCTGTCTCTCCGTTGGCTTTTCTCAGCCAAAAAGAAAATTTATGAGTATTTTAGTATTTCAACTTTCATCTCTCTAATGTCTCTTTTCAAGTCTAAACAAAAGCTACATGGGATCTTTAAGGCAAACATCTTTAAAATAAAATACGTTTTTAAAAAAGAAGTCATTTTTATAATAGATATAAAAGGCAATAGGGAAAAAATCTTTTCCATTTGCATATAGGAATCCCAATTGTCTCTATCACCATTTTTCACTTTATTTTTTACAAAAGCTGGACAAATAATATAAAGAGAACTGATGACTAGAAATGAAAAATGTAGCCACTGCCAGCAATCTAATATAGTATTATTCAACAAAAACAAACTTCTACTGTGTACATCTGAGTAATCTGTCAAACGTACTATAATCAAAGTAAGTGATTTTTCTTCAAAAATCAGCTGTTTAGAAATACAGAGTGTGTTAATAGGTAACTCAATGAACATTTTAAGGTCTTTGCGTATTTGAGGAACTAAATCCTTCCTGTGAAATTATTTAGAAGTCAGCATTATTGTTGCTTTTGTATGAAAATCAATCTGTATAGTATCTTTTTAAAAAAGAAAAAAACACTAGGTATTATTTTCATAAGAAAAAGCTAAATCTTTGAGATAATACAGCACTCTCACTAATTTAGGAAAAATGTCCAAAGCCACTAGAGCACAAATTTGAGAAACATGAAAATTCCTAAGTAAAGATGGTTTAACCTGTAACTAGCCAGTAATTCATAATATTTCAATCAATAAGCATGCAAAACAGAAAATGCATCTTACTTTACAAAATGGCAATTACTAATACCATGGTAGCAAGAAGATTATCAATTTAGAATATTAACTATGTAATATTTTTCACTTATCCCCAAACTCCTAGCAAATTTCTCAGTAAGAATTAACACAGTGCTTTCCATAAGTACAAAGTAACATTTAATGAGTACTGTTTGTGATGGTGATACTAAAAAAATAAACACTTGGAAAAGTTTTATGACTTAACCACCAAAGGTAAATATAAATATGTTTTAGTCTCTGGATAATTCTCATAGCTATCATTTACTAATCTTCAGAGTTCCTTTTTGTAATTATCACCTGGAAATCCTATCTCACAATTTAGATACCAAAATTTTCAAGAAATCAGGAGACAAAATGGCCTAAATAATTTTCTTAGAATCTAGGTAGAATACAAAACAAAATTTATTTTTTTCTCTCAACCATTGTAGTTACACATAGTAGTGGACTGGAGTTAGTTTGCTTTAGAACTCTTTACTGAAGAAAAGAGGATGATTCCACAAAAAAGAGCAATATTAAGGTGCCTACCAATGTTTTATGTGGATTTATGGATGCACATGTTGCCAGCCAGATTCTGAAGAACAATAGCAAGGGAACTAATTATTTAAATCAAGTTATTCATAGAGCTTTAAAAATGAAGGGGCAAAGAGCATTTGCTTCAAGAATTTCAATTTCCAAAACATATGGGATACATTTTTGTTACCAACACAAATTCATAATACTAAGAAAAATAGTCCTTTTTTTCAGTAATAATACTTCTTAGTTTTTAATATCAACTATTACTAAATTTCAAAATTGCTAGGAAAGGAACTTCTTACCTACATCTCAGTTTCCTAACCTCAGCACTGTTGACAGTGGGGGCCAGGTAAATCCTTCATGTAGGGCTGTCCTGTACGTTGCAGGATGTTTATTTCGCAGCTTCCCTAGACTCTACTCATTAGATGGCAGTAGCATCACTACCCCCCAAACTCTATCCCGGTTGTGATGATCAAAAATGTCTCCGGCATTTTCAAATGCTCCCTAAGAGTAAAATCATCCCTAGTTGAGAATAAGTGCCTTATAAAAAAAATTTATCTAACCATTATGGAAGATAGCTCTCTTGAATTGAGATCTCAACTTTAAGAAGGCCACTCAGAGATGGAAGCAAGAGAAGACACCAGCCTAACCAGGACAGATAAATGTCGAATCAATTCTGGCAATTAATGGGTAGGTAAGACATGTAAAAAGCCAAGGCTCCCTATATCTCATTGAGGATGTTTTTCTGGCCATTCTAGCCTTCTATCTTAAAAATTATAGTCTTATATTTTATGTTTTTTTCAAATCAAAGAAATAACTGATAAATGAAAAGATACTGGCATCCTTAAACCAATGAATAAATGGGCCAAAGAGATGTCCTAAAAGGAATGAAACTTAGAAATATTCTGGGACAGTAATGGATAAATGAAAGCAAAGTGTATCCAAAGAATGTGAAAATAAAGTTTACTACAAGCGGCATCCACAAATGTCTCACTTCCTTTATGATCCATTCATTGTGAAGCGTCCTTACTCTTTTAATTCACAACAATCACAAAAATCACTTAAGAGTCCTTACCCTTATAAAGCATTACCAATGAAGACCACAGTGCTAATAGCCAACATGTTATAATCTTTGGAGGGTGGCTCTAAACTGATGGCAATTGTGAGCAAAAAATAAGCACCGAAGGAAAAAAGAAAGAAAGAAAGAAAGACTAATTACAAAAAAGGAAATGTGGAAAAGGACTGGCATAGCACACAGTGCTTTTCTACATTCTAAAGAAAAACATTTGTTTTATCCACCAAAACTAACTTCAGAGAATCTACCATATATACCTACCTGGAAATGAGGTTAAAAGATCCTAACTCCTACTAACGTAAGTGTCTAAGTAAAGATGCCCTCACAGTGTGAATCCAATTATACCAGTCGCCTTTGGAAATGTATCCACAATCCACTATTATAATCTGGTCCTCTTCAAATGATCAAAAGCCTTTTTTATTCACTTTTAAACATTGCTGCTACAATTAAAACTTTCCAAGGAAAGTGATAAAGAACTGAAAATCAGAGCTTAGAATGAAAAGATACTTTAACTACAAGTATATAATATCTACCATCATATGTTAAAATCTAGAACTTACCCCAATGGCAGAAATCAGAAGAAACCACAAAGAGATTACTAGGATCCGCTAGATATTTACTGAAGAGTTTTCCGAATTCCTGTTCTTTTGACTCACTCAGAGCTCCAACCAGTACAGGAATAATGGTAAACTCATCCTTATGGCTTAAAGAAAACAGAAGGAAAAAAAAAGTCATTTAAGATGTTTAAGAATAAAAATAGTTTTCCAAATGTGTTGCCACTAGAAAGCAGAATTTTTATTAATAGTGGTAGGGATAACATATAATATCATTGTTGAATTCTTAAAATCTGTAAATTAAATGTTTAAAGAGGACGATTTAAAAATAGAAGTACAGAATACTAAAAATATCCACATAAATCATAGAAATGTAAACTACTTTAGGTAAACAAAGCTAATACCAGTTATAATGATATCCTCAAAAATAAAAATAACCCCATCAGAATATCACCAACTCAAGTCTTCTCAACTGCCCACCAAAGCTACAATCATCTGTCCAATCCTCTATGATTTTAAAAGAACATTAAACTCTTCTTCACTTATTTTAATCCTATCCTATTATAAATACCATCATTTCTGGCACTTGTTCTATAAACCTGCCAGGTGAGACCTACAAACTTAATCTTGGCTCCTGTATAAGATTCATCAACTGCACTTTTTACACGTATCCTAATAATCAGAAATAAGAAAGTCAGAAGACACAACTCAAATTTCACTGCATCTAAGGTAGAAACAGAATTCAAGGAAGTATTAATTTGTAGCAGCAAGAAAAAGACATCACGCCCACCCACAATGTTTACAGCATATCCAGGAGTCCCTTTTTCACTCTACAGATTGACAGACTTACGGAAAAGGAACAAAGCAGATTAATAAAGAATAACTAAAACATGTTATAGAAAATAGATATACACTCAAAACTTTCTGAAAAATTGTTAGTGTAGTGAAACTTTACTTACATATATTCAATATTATTTATATTCTAAATGACCCCAGATGTGGAATTTTAGAAGCATGAATCATGTTTGCCTAACTTGTTCTGAACAGCACATTAAAAAAAGCCACCATTACAATAAATGTTTTATAATATGATAATCTGACACTTGAGAGATGTAGGACAAAATTCATAAAAGTTTTAAAAAATACTAAATTTAAATAATCCCAAAATAAATATTAGCCCAGATGTACAGAGCTAAATTCAGGGCACCCAAGCGCCTCCCCCATAAAGGCCCCCTTACCCTTGTCAATTGCGAAATAAACAGATCATACAGATCTCCAGTCCCTCTGCAATGCAGGGGCTTCTTGGGCAGAATCTGCATCTATGGAGTAAGAAAAAAAAAGGAAGCTGGCAGAGGAAGCTGCCACGGGAAATCTCTTCTGACTCTTACCAGTTTGCTAAATAACTGTCTGAATGAATAGGGGCTCTTCAGTTAGTTAAGAGTGATTATCAACTGACAGAAAAGAATTTCAGCTCCTAGTAAAACTTTAGGAACATTGTGATTAATTATTCTAACCTCGACTACTATCTACATAAATAAATACACTAAGATCATTAAAGACTCTGCAAGTTATTATGATAAGAAAGCAGTTATGTAGAGTACAAAGAACAAGGAGAAGCCCCAAGAAATGGGTTCAAGTACCATCCCTATCACATACAAATGTTGAGAGCATGGGTAAGTCCCTGGCCTGAGAATTTATTTCCTTATCTGTAAAGTCATCATAATTATAATACCTATTTCATAAAATTGTTATGAAACAAGGAATACTATAGCAAAGGTACTTTGTCAACAGTTGGGTCCCTCTGAAGAAACAACCCATCCACTCTCCACAAGAGCTGCCTAACCCTTCAATTTACCTCAGTTTGAGCTTGTAAATTTATCTACACAGAGGTAAAAGTCTTATCCTATGTAGAAACCCAGGACTTGAATCAAAAGATCATCCATCCATCCCTCTTTGTCATCTCTCTTTTAAAAAATTACTTGTTCTCTATTCCCACAAAGAAGCATGAATTAGAGAAAAGAGTATTTGGTTTTGAAATATAATATTCCTAGGTTTTAAAATTCAGGTTCTAAAGTTGGACTTCCCAGTGATGGAGTACAAAATCTTGAGCCCAAAAACAATTATAAAACTGGATAAAACTGTCAAAATCAATGATTACTGTGCTCTAGAAATCAACCAAAGGCAAAAGAAAAGAAAAAAAAGAAAAAAAAAAGAAAAGAAAAATACAATGAGAGGAATTTATTCATAAAAAACAACAGAACTTCCTGGTAAGAACAGTGGAAGTCTGGCATCATACCAAGTAGCTACCTCTACAACTCCCCCCGCCCCTCCACCCGGGTCCACTGATATGGAAGCTTCATCAAGGTGAGGTTGATCGTGAAAATCAGCAGCTTCGTTGCCAAAAGGGGATGACTTTGATTTGGAGCAAAGAATAGAAAACCTACATCCAGTGAGAAACAGAAAAGCCTGCAGCTTGCTTAGCCTGAGACTGCTGTATTGGTTGGGGGTAAACAACAAACCTGAGAGCTAGCTAGAAATTTAAAAGGGAGACTCTGGAAATGGAAGAGCCATTAAAGTACTTGATAAATACTCCCCAGAAGAGGGCCTATGCCAGGGGTGGGGAACCTGTGGCTTTAAAGTCCCTGGCCTATGCTCTCCATAAAACACTGGCTGACTAGAAGGCTGCTCACATGTGCAGGTGACGCCTACAAGGTCCCAAGATCCCCACAGCATGTCAGCTAAATGGCAGACTGTGAATATGCACAGGGGAACTGGGAAACCTGAGAGACCAAGCTCTCCACACAATCCCTCTCTAACAGAAAACCTGAGTGTATGCACAGGGACAGGGAGACCTAAGACAATCCAATATAAAGTAAAAGAGGAAAATGTGAAAACAAGACTGTACTTAGTTATTTTTTTAAAATTAGAGACAGGGTCTCACTATGTTGCCCAGGCTGGCGCTGAACTCTGTGCTCAAGCAATCTTCTCCCACCTAAGCCTCCATACAACCCAGTAGCAGAGGATGAAGGCTTTATTGGCTCAAGGGTTTAGATACAACCTCCAAACAATCATTAGCTAAAGACTAAGCTATGCAATCATAGGTGGGAACCTGAGAAAGCCAAGCTAAACATTAAAAATAGATCAGGCACAGTGGCTCATGCCTGTAATCCCAGCACTTTGGGAGGCCAAGGCAGGAGGAACACTTGAGACTACCCCAAGCAACATACCAAGACCTGTCTCTACAAAAAAACAAAAAATACTAGCTGGGTGCAATAGCATGCACCTACAGTCCCAACTACTCAGAAGGCAGAGGCAGGAGGGTCACTTGAGTCCAGAAGTTTGAGGTTGCAGTGAGCTGTGACTGTACCACTGCACTCCAGCTTGGGCAACAGAACAAGGCCCTGTCTCCAAAAAAAAAAAAAAAATTATTTTTTAAATTTTGTAAAAGCTGAGAAGACACCAGTAGCTGCATATGGCAGGGGAGACAGATTTCGCAGATGACATCCACAAAAGTTACTTAATAAACGAATACAACCTGCAGGAAAAAATGAATAAAATCAGAATCCAGAGTTGCTATACTATATAAAATGTCCAGTTCCAAGAAAAACTTATAAGCTATGTAAAGAAACAGCAAACTATGACCTATATCGGGGGAAAAAGGTAGCCAGAAAAAGCTGTATCTGAGTAGAACCACATATTGAATTCAGCAAAGACTTCAAAACATTCATTATAAATATATTCAAAGAAATTAAAGGAAGTTATGCTCAAAGTTATGATGACATAACTAAACAAATAGGAAGTATCAAAAAAGAAATACAAACTATTAAAAAGAACCAAGTGGAAATTTTTAGAGATCAAAAGTATAATAACTCAAATAAAAAATTCACCAGATGGTCTGCAGAGCAGATTTGATATTACATAAAAAAGAATCTATAAAATTAAAGATAAAATAAATTATTCAATCAGAAGAACAGAGAAAAAATATTAAAGAAAAATGAAGAGAGCACTGGAGACTAGGAAACATCAAGCACGCCAGCATGCATATAATGGGAGTAGTAGAAAGGGGATGGTAAAAATATTAGAAGAAATACTTACGGAAAACTTTCCAAATTTCATGAAAAACATTAATCTATAGATCCAAGAAATTCAATAGGCTGGGTATGATGGCTCATGCCTGTAATCCCAGCACTTTAGGAGGCCAAGGCAGGAGGATCACTTGAGCTCAAGAGTTGGAAATCAGCCTGGTAAATACAGCTAGACCCTTTCTCTACAAAAAATAAAACACAGGGCTGGGCGTAGTGGCTCACGCCTGTAATCCTAGCACTCTGGGAGGCCGAGGTGGGTGGATCACTCAAGGTCAGGAGTTCCAGACCAGCCTGAGCAAGAGCAAGACCCCGTCTCTACTAAAAATAGAATGAAATGATCTGGACAACTAAAAATACATATATAGAAAAAATTAGCCAGGCATGGTGGCACATGCTTGTAGTCACAGCTACTCGGGAGGCTGAGGCAGAAGGATTGCTTGAGCCCAGGAGTTTGAGGTTGCTGTGAGGTAGGCTGAAGCCACGGCACTCTAGCCCGGGCAACAGAATGAGACTCTGTCTCAAAAAAAAAAAAAAAATAGAAAGACATTAGCTGGACAACTAAAAATAAAAAAAATTAGCCAGGCATGGTGGTGCGTGTCTGTAGTTCTGCCTACTCAGAAGGCTGAGGCAGGAAGTTCGCTTGAGCCCAGGAGGTTGAGGGTTGCTGTGAGCTAGCCTGATGCCCGGGCAACAGAGCAAGATTCTGTCTCAAAAAAAAAAAAAAAAAAATAAGCCAGGCATGGTGGCATGCTTATAGTTCCACCTACTCAGGGGACTGAGACAGGAGGACCACTTCAGCCCAAAAGGAATTCAAGGCTACAGTGTGCTATGATCAAGTTCTTGTACTTAAGTCACCTATACTCCAGCCTGGGTGACACAGTGAGACCCTGTCTTGGAAAAAAAAGAATATGAAAAAAGAAATTCAACCAAACCCAAACTAGGACAAGCACAAGGAGATCTTCACCTAAATACACAATAATCAAACTGTTTTTTAAAACCAAATGGTATTGGGATGATTGCATGTCCATAAGCAAAAAAAAAAAATGAACTTTTTTCTTTGCCTCACACCATACTCAAAAATTAACTCAAATTGGATCCTAGAACAGTTAAAACTATAACACTTCTAGAACAGGGGTCAGCAAACATCTTTGAAAGGGGCCATAAAGTATTTCAGGCATATGGTCTGTCTCTATAGGAACTATTCAACAGTTATTGTAGAGGGAAAGGAGGCACAAACAACATGTAAATGCATGTATGTGGCTATGTTTCAATAAGACCTTATTACAAAAATAGGTTATGGGACAGATGGCGTCTGCGGGCTATAGTTTGCTGACTTCTATTCAATAAGAAAACAAAGGCTAAAATTTTTGTGACCTTGCATTAGGCAAAGATTTCTTAAATATGATACCAAAAGCAATCCATGCAAGAAAAAAATTAAAAATTGATTCATCAAAATAATGTTTGTTATTCTCTAAGAAAATGAAACTACAAGTCATACAATGGGGAAAAAAATCTTTGCAAATCATATATCTAATCAATAACTTATTTCCAAAATGTAAGTTCTCTTACAACTCAATAAAATGACAAGTTACCAAAATAAAAACTGGACAAAATATATGAATAGATATTTCACAAAAGAAGATATACAAATGACTAATAAGCATATGAAAAGTTGATCTCCATCACTGGTCTTTAGGGAGAGGCAAATTAACACCACAATGAGATTACACTACACATCTATCTGAATGGCTGTAATCAAAAACACTGACAATAACAGGGATTGGCCAGGATGTGGAGAAACTAGAACCCTCATGTAATGTTCCTAAAATATAAAGTGGCACAGTCACTTTGGAAAATAGGTAGGTAGTTTCTGAAACAGTTAAAGCACAGACTTATCATATGACCCAGTAATTTCATTCCTAAATACCTATTCAAGAAAAATGAAAATGTTGACATAAAGACTTATATAAGAATTTTTATAACAGTCATAATAGCCAAAAATTGGAAAAGATCCAATTGTCTATCAACTGGTAAATGATATATACTCATATAATGGAGTAATTATTTGGCAATAAAAAGGAATAAACTACTGATACATGCTAAAACATAGATGAAGCTCACAAATAGTATGAAAGGACAGACACAAAAGACTACATTTTATACAATTCTATTTGAAATTTCAGAAAATGCAAATCTTGAAACAGAAAGCAGATCCATGGTTGCCTCAGGTTGAGAGTAGTAAAAAGGACTGACCTCAGATGGACACCAGATATCTTTTGAGGGTAACAAAAATGTTCTAAAACTAGATTGTGAGAATAGCTGTGCAACTCTATGAATTTACTTTAAAAAAAATCATTGAATTGAACTCTTACAGGAGTGCATTTATAGTATGTAAATTATACCTCAATAAAGCCATTTACGTGTGTGCGTGTGTGTGTGTGTGTATCTCCATCTTTGCCACTAAAAGCTGTGTCACTGCTCCTGTGACTGTCATTAAACTGGTCAGAGGTTGAGAATCTCAGCCTTTATGTCCAGAAATAAGTCATTCCATTCTCTTAAAGACTACAAGAGCAAGTCTTACTTTTCTCTGACCATTTCAATATTTCAAGACCTTCACTGAAGCCACAATCAGAAAGGAAAGTAAAATCTTAAGATCTAGCAAAAGATAAGCTATAATAAAGGTTAAAACAGCATTTCAGAGAGTCAAAAATCCAGACATTTGGAATGGCAATATGGTGGTAGCCTGCAAGTGGGAAAGAGGCACGGGGTTTTTATAAGAGAATTAACACAACAGGCCTGAAGCTACAATCTTTGGAAGAGCCTGTTTGTAAGACTGGTCCTTGGCTGCCATTTGGAAACTTGGTTTTTAGAATACTCCTTATGTTGATAAGGCTGTTTTACTCACTTGGGACACTGAATTCTGATATGTCAGCTTGCTAAGACTGTCTACAAACAATATGATTATATATGGTGAACACTTTCCTTCTTAGAGTCTGGAATCTTGGTAGCTAGCTACATAGGCAGAGTGCCTACATAACCAAGCCCCAATAAAAATCCTAGATTTTGAATCTTTTTTTTTTTTTTTTTTTTTTGAGACAGAGTCTCACTTTCTTGCCTGGAGCGAGTGCCGTGGCGTCAGCCTAGCTCACAGCAACCTCAAACTCCTGGGCTCAAGCGATCCTACTGCCTCAGCCTCCCAAGTAGCTGGGAC
>CAUYSK010112997.1:0-11135 GCA_963575035.1 Avahi laniger | reverse complement strand
TCTGGGAGCAAATAAATTTCGAGTCTATTTGCCTCCTGAGAATTCTCTCTCTCTCTCAATAAGCTGTCAACATACCTTCACCTCCCACCCACCACAGTCCCCCACCTCTTCACAGTGTCCCCCTCACAGTGACAACAGTGGAGTCAAAACCATCTGCTAGATCTTTCATGTCTGCCCACACATTCAATGGCATAATGTTATCTCTATTATCTAATAAGAAAGAGATACTATTACAGCCTAATGAAAAACGTTCTTTCTAACAGCACTTCTGCTGAAGCTCCAGAAAGCATCTGTTGATCCATAAAAATACTGGAAATGCTGTGTAGACCTAGAGCACTCTGGAGCCCCCTTCAAGTTGGGAAAGATGTTCAACACACTCTCTCTGCACTATTCCAGCGCTTATTCTAAGCAGTCACCTGCTTGAATGACTTGAGAAAAAAGGGCAAAGAATTACTGAGCCCAGTGGCAATGGCCAAGCTACTGTCTGGGAGGAAATATTTGCAGCACATACCTCAAATAAAAGACTTTTCTAGAATATACAAAAGCAAAACAAAAACCCCTTATGCTAAAAAATAAGACAACAGCTCAACAGCAAAATGGGAAAAAAGATAAGAAGAAATATTTTATAAAAGAATATATAGGAATGACTAATAAACACATAAAAAAAAACATGCTCAACATTCTTAGCCACCAGGGATATCCAAATTAAAACCATGGTGCAATACTCCCTGTATACTCAATAAAAAGCTATTACTAAAAAGACCCAGTATTGGTAAAGATATAGAAAAACGTGAATGTTCCTACATGGTTGGTGGAAATGTATTATAAAATGGAGTAGCCAGGTTGGAAACATTTTGGTAGTTTCTTAAAAAGTTAAACATACACTAATATATAACTCAACCCCATTCCACTCCTTGGTATTTACCCAAGAGAAATGAAAGGCATGTTCAGCCAAAGACTTTTACATAATTACTCACAGCAGCTTTATTTGTAATAGATCCAAACTGGAAACAACCTATATGTCCACTGACGGGTAAATGGGTAAACAACATGTGGTATGTCCATACAAGGGGAAATCACTAAGCAATGAAAAGGATCTAACAATCAATACGTGACACAACATGGATAAATCCTATAATCATTATGATGAGTACATACTATGTGGTCTCATTTATAACAAATTGTGGAAAACGAAAATTTATGTATATTGGCAGAAAGTAGATCATTGGTTGCCTGGAGATTGTGGGGGCAGAGAAGGGAAAATTCATTGCACAGGACACAAGGAAAATTTCCAGGTTATGTTGGTGGAAATGTTTAATGTTTTGGTTGAGTTATCTTCTGGGTGTGTATGTTAAAAATGTATCAAATTATACATTTTAAATATGTGCAGTTCTTGTTATATAAATTGTCTTCATGAATTAGTAAAAAAATAGTAAAAAATTAGAAAAAAATTAGTAAAGAAAAAAAGTAACTATTGGAACAACCAGGAGTAAGGTATGAAGGGTTTGAAATTGGGTAGTGATACTTGAGTATAAACAAAGGACTACATTTGAGAAAGAAACACTGGCAGGTCTTGTTGAATAGTTAGATAGCGGTGTGAAAGAAAAAGAAATAAACTAAAATTTTGAGTCACGACGATTGAGAAGGTGGCGGAAACACTGACAAAAATGGGAAAGTTAGTGGAATTGATAGGACTTGCTAATAGGAGTGGCCGAGGGATGAAGGACAGCTTACCAGTCTTTAATACCTTTCTCCCACCTTGTTGCTTCCTCTTGTATTACGGTTAGTGTACGTATTATTATTCCACAAAAAGAAACCTTTCTTGGTCTTGACGTTCAAGTGAACAACTGACTTCTTTTTCTCTTCCTCCTAATGTTTGAATCTGCAGCCACCCATAGCGTAAATCTGAAGTTTAGTTACTGCTAATTTTCCTTTCTTTCCTATTTCTCATTTGTTACCATGAGAAACTTCTCATTCTGAGAGGTGCTCTCCAAGGCGCTGTCTCATATTCACTAAGCCTGTTAGCTTTTCCCCGTTCTCTTTCTCCTTCACTTATCTACGGGATTTAATACCTAAGCACATAATGTATTTTTATAAAGGATTCTTTTTAAATTGTTTAAATAAAAAGGAAAACTTGTTGCTTATTAGGTTGAACTTACTTACAATGACTCCTTGCTAAATGATTATAGACAAGTGGAACTAAAGCCAAGAAGGACAACAATCTCCTTAATAAAAAGGCTGGATAGAGGGTGTATAGGGAGGACACAAGCTTCAGGAAGTTTTGTCTCTGTGGGTTGTGAATTCAAAGTGCTAATTGTTCCTAAGTAAACCTAAAATTTGGAATTCTTCTTAAATTCCTTTTGATTAAATTGGGTCTCCTGGCAGTTGACTCCCTGCAGAGACTGAGTCGTACGAAGCCCCTAAATCTATGAGAACTGCATTTGAATTGGCCAAAGTAGCTAAAATTTCTGCTACCGTAGTAGCCATGTCCATAATACTTCAGTAAATGGAAAGCAAAACCCAAAAGCCACTCAACTAGAGGCAAGATAACAAGACAATAACAAAATATTAATTCTTTTTTTCTTAGGCCTTTAGGCTACAACCTGTTAATAAAGTCAATGTAGCTACAGGGAGAGTGTTTTCATTGCCTGTGGCATAGGCTTTTGGCTCTGGTTTTAATTGGAGTTGTGCATTTGAATATTCATAAGTATGATCTGCAGGCTTACATTCGGAACTATTTTCTGTAGAGGATACCAACCAGAAACAATGACACCATTTATTTGGAAAAGCAGTATGGTGTATGGGATGGAATGAGGTTATAATAACACAATTTTCCTGACCTTAAGTTGGGCTGTGTTCTGACACATGGTTTGATGAGGCAAAATATTTTAAATCAGTGGAGTCCTGGAAAAGGCAGGACATATGGCTGCCTTAGCTTTGGTACTAAAATAGGATCTCTTACTCAGATACAATCTTTTCAGTTAATTAAATAGCACTACCCTAATACATTCATGGATTTCCTGATTCATTGATTCAGTCACTTCCCAGTAAGGTATAGAAGCCCTTCAACGTATGTATGTTTCTAGATTCATCTTTTGCTTCTGTCTTTCTTCATAGCCTACCCTCACCTCTTCTACAAATGTCTTGGTTTCACACATATGGTGAGCAGCGAGCCTGGAATTCTGGGAAAGTTCTGTTTCTTGGTCTGGGTGCTGGGTCATAGGCGTGTTCAGTTTGTACGCGCACCCTGAGCTTTCACTTACAAGGTGTCCACTTTGCTGTATGCATGTTGCTCTCCAATACAAATTTTAAAAAGCAATCAAAATTAATTAAGCCATAAAGTGATATAATATTCTGATGATCTGACCTAGGAAAATTTTTTAAAAGTATTGATGTTTGATTAGATAATTTCTGCGGAGAGAGAAACTATCAATTTTGTTGGCAGGATGGGGGAGAAGCTATGAGGGTTTGAGTCCAGCTTAGTAGGGGGAATACAAAAGAACAACTTAAGTATTCTGGGTCAGAGAAAGAGATTTTATTTCATTTCACTTTCTTCCTTTTGATTTAAGGCAGGGAATAACTCAAGAGCAGGAAGTATCAAGGTGGGAGAAGTCTGGGCTATAGGAGAGGAGGCACGAGGAAGGTGTCGGAGGAGGTGCGAGGAAGAGATGGGGGCAGAGGGGGAAAGTGTGGAACTTTAGGAAAGGATCTTGTCCTCTTCCTTAGAAAGGGAGGGGCGGGAGGGAGGGTGCTGAGCCTCTTGGAGACATCTAAGTCCATCTAGGAGTTGAAAATGTGGGAGGCGGATGTGAAGGTGGGAATTGAAAAGGGTAAGAAATTAGCAATAATGTCCACAGGGAATACACATGTGAGACAAGAGAGGAATATGAGTTTTGCCTGAGTCAGTAGGGGTGCCATGAGCATGGCATTGTGCTTTCATGGTGCAGCACTTTGGAGCTCAGGGTGAAATTGTTACGGCAAGTGTCAGTGACCAGTCCCAGGGGAATAACCGAGCGACACGCAGAGAGTTGGAGAGTCAGAAAGTTTTATTGCCGGTGGCCCAGATTGAGGTCAAGCCTCCCAAAATCTGAGTACCTTTTCCGGGTTTTTGTCAGGATTTATACTTTTTTGGGGGATTACTTTTAACAAATCACACACAGGTACAAATGATTAACCAATTAGCAAAAAGACTTAAAAGTTATCCAATAAACAATAATTCTTATAAGTAGTAGAATCATGATAGGCTTATAACAAAAATCATAATCATGACAGGCTTGCAGTTTTGTTTAGCTTTGCTCAACTGCTCTGTGGTTTTTTAGCTTGCAAGGTGTCAGTGTCTACTTGTTGCTTTGTGGTTTTAAGCAGAATCAACACAGAAATTTCCCTAACAGTAGCATCACCTACTTCTGCAATTAGAGGCTGAAAGTTGGGGAGAAAAGGGGAGGCTATAAGGAGAAGGACTGTGTGAAACCCGTTTGATAATCATTTAGGTCCTAGATCCCTCCACTTCCTCCTCATACCACTGGGTAATGCTCTTTTCTGACCCTGGCAAAGGTCCCCAGGTTTATTCTCTGTGTAAAACAAAAGGTCTCTGGACTGGGGTTTGCCATGCACAGTTGAGGGCCTGAGTACTGTACCATATGGTAGATTATTTACCACATGATATAATACCACGCCCCTCAACTTCCTTCCCAGCCACCACCACCCCCAGGAAAATTGCAGCCAGACCCTCATCTGATAGATAGGAGATTAGCAAATGATCCTTTTGGAACATGATCTACTCAGAGAAAAGACCTAAAGAAAATTACATCAGGGGTTCCACAGCAAACCACCCACAAGATACCAGTTGAGTGAAGCTTAGTGCCAATAAATTCCCAATCCCCACCTGCTCAGAGTTTCTAATTCATTTTAAGTCTCTCATTATAAAATCATGAACAAGCAACCAAGGATTACCAGATCTCAAAGGAAAACTTTAAAATAGAGAAAGAGATTTTAAAAAAAAAAACATATAGAAATATAGCCCTAAATAATTTTAAAGGAATATAGACTTAAATAAATTTAAAGTTTAAAAACCATCATCAATATCCTCAAAGAGATAAGAGAATCTATTGAATCCATGAAATGAAAGGATGCTCTAACAAAAAATCAAAAGCTCTGTCAGAAGAATTTGTAAAATTTCATGTACTGGAGGAGAAAGAGTTAACATCTAACTAGACTATCCTTACATGGTAATTTTTTCCTTGAAGAACTTTTAAATTTTATAGATTCTCAAAACTCAAGATAAGAGCCTTGTCTCCATGCCATAGATGTGCAGTCTGAAGAAGATCAGAAAAATGATAGAGAAACCAATGTCCCCAACTTGCCTTTGATAGTTCCCAATATATTATATGGACATCCACTGATGTGGCAACCTAGTGCTAACAGTAATTATTAAGATAGAGCCCATCCAAAAACATGGCCACTGTCCCTCTGTGAAGATTGAAGATCTCTTCCCTTTATAATTACAGAATTTGACTCTTTCATAATGGTGCCCTTTATAAATTATTAACTAAATGATGAAAATCACAATCTCAAAGTATTAAACCCCCAGGACAGATTCACAAACTCAAAATATGTTGTCTCAAAAGAACTAATGTTAACCTTGGAAAAACAAATGTTGCAGCTTGTCTTCACATTATATACAGGTAGAAGTCAAGTGCACTGAAAACTGTGACAATATCACAGTTCTGTCATCACATACTACAAACTGTGTACCCATTATAAAGGCTAAGATGTCCTAGAAACACCTTCTATCCAAATTGTCTTCCTTGAAGAAAAAAAGAAGACAGGGAGGGAAAAGTAAGGGGGAGTAGAAAATTTTATTAATAGAAAAGCTTTGAAGTTCTCATTCATTTTCTTAATCAGAAGTATTGATTTCAAGTCTGCTCAAAATAACCCTGGTCAGTAGATATAGAAGAACTTACTCTTCCCAGTTTACAGATGGGAAAGCTGAGATTCAGACTTGATGACTTTGTCAAAATCACACAATATGCTAGAAAGGTAAAACACACCACCAATTCTTCTGACTCTAGATATTGCATTCCAACTATATCACCTTAAGAAACATTTTGTTTCTTAAGTTAAAACAAAATGAGAATTTCAAAGATCTAGGTAATGTTAAAAGTCATGGGCAAGACTGTTCAAAGTTCTTTCCAGCAATGCTACTAGCACCGTTGAATTCTGGGTGCTTAGGCACATCAACAGAGAGCTCCATGTAATCAGTTTCTCCCTTCAGCAACTGCTGTAAAAATATTAGCTAACATCTTTTCTTAAACATAAATACCACTGTGCAAAAAGAGGATATATTGTATAGTATTTGTCAATTAAATTCTTTAATTAGATGTTTATAATCCTATTTTAGTGTAGAAGGGACAATTTTGGAATTTGATTGTTTGCTCTGCTTGGACATAAAAAGCTTTTAGATTTTTCTCTTTTCGTCCCCCTCTCATAGAGGGCCTGCTCACCCTCTCTTGGGGGTGGGGGGGAACCATTCTGAAAGGAGATTCTTAGCATAACTAATATCCTAGGATGTGCATTGCACCTTGGGGAAAAAGAGTAAATTTTTCTTGGACAAGCTCAACAAATTTGCTCCTCACTGTGTCCACGCTGAGCTGCTTACATAATTCTTTCTGGTTCAGCATCTATTAGAAAGTCACAACCCTATTCCAACATGTAACTCCACCAAGGCCCATTCAGACAACAGAAAAAGTGATTAGCTGTTATCTTTTGAAGAAGCTGTGCAGTGGAACACACAGGAAAAGAGTTCATCTTGTGGCCTCCTTCAGTCAGTCAACTTGAAAGGCAGTCATTATAATTATCAGTCACTACAGCGGGTACTGGGATCATTCTGAGCGATTTCTAAATCAACACTTAAAGTCCTCTGTAATGGCACAAAATGGTGTTTCTCCCTACGTATGGTGAACTATCATTAATGTTTTTACCTCTTGGCCAACTCTGGAACTTTTCTTACTCCCCTTTTTCTGGTAGCAGGCCAGTCATAATCCATTCCTTTCCCCTCCACCATCAGTAATTGGTCCAGGATATGGGCATGTGACATCAGCATGATTCTAACTATAGAGACAATCTCAAGATGATGAACTCTTTCCATTGAAATGTTAAATGGGACCATTACAGCCTGGAGCTCCAATGGCCACATCTCCCGGCCATGCAGGGGAAGGTTGTCTTCAGAAGAGGAAAATGAGCCAACACACATGTATTGGTCTGCTTAGGCTGCTATAACAAAAATACCCCGAACTAGGTGTCTGAAATAACAGAAATTTATGTCCCATATTCTGGAGGCTGGTAAGTCTAAGATCAAGGTGCCAGCAAGTAAGGTTTCATTCTGAGGCCTCTTCTCTTAGCTTATAGGCATCTGCTTTCTCTTTGTGTGCTCATGTGATCTCTTTGTGACAAAACAAGCTCTCTGGCATCTCTTCTTGTAAGGATACTAATCCAGTTGGATCAGGGCCCCACCCTTATGACATCATTTAATCTTAATTACTTCCTTAGAGGCCTTATCTCCAAATACAGCCACACTGGGGGTCAGGGCTTCAACGTATGAATTTGGAGGGCTAGGGGACACAAGCATTCAGTCTATAACACATAAAATCAGATCCTAGCAGAGATGAGGCACAGTTGTAAACCAGGCTTCACACCCATGGTTCCAGGCCCCATGGCCAAATTTCTCCCAGCTAATCTTTTGTGTCTGTGTGCTACCCTGGTGTTTTTCCCAGCCATATGAGCAGAACCATTCATTTCATACCCAAGCTATTTTGGGTTGGGTTCCAGTTGGTGGCAACTTAAAAATTCCTGATTAATACATTGGATATACTGACAATAAGAATAAAACCTCCAAATAAGGAATATGAGCATGCTGGCTTCATTAAATAAACACGAAAGAGTATGCCTGGCCAGGAAAATCGTTACCCAAGACCCATCCTCATACTTGGTAACAATCCCTATTGAAGTTAGAACTCTTGGCACCACTATCCCTATCAGAGATGGAAAAACTGAACTTCTCTAGCTTCTTCTTCTTCCAAAGCAACAGTTGAAGGAGTTTGGGTTTAGGAGCCAGAAACACCCAAGTTCAAATCCTGGACATACTTCTTACTGCGTGATATTGGTAGGTTACTCAACATCTCTGAATCTCACCTTCCTCACTTAAACAATGTAAATAATAGTACCTACCTCACCAGTATGGTGTAAGAAGAAATGATAAAATGTATGTAAAGAGCCCACTCCTGTGGCCACCACATAGGAATCGCTCAAGACAGGCTGGTTGCTCCTTATGCAGACACACAGATTCCACCAAATCTGATGTCCATCCCTTATGGCTGGACAGGAGCTGCAGCAGTTCTACTTGCCTTGCTTGCACTTCAAAATACCCCGTGGGAAATTCCATGCCTGCAAACATTCATGGGGTTCATGAGAGGAGGCCAGGCAGGCAGGCCCGAGAACAATAGCCTTTTCATTCCCCTACTGGAGAATGCTGGGGCTCCACCCAGAACCTTTCACCCCAGTCTCTGTAAGCCAAGTGTAAATTCAATTACTGTGAAATTAACTAAGCATTAAACAAAAAATCCCAACCTGGAAGTCGTCACTGCTAATTAACTGGTTCCCACTCACTGCTGCTGCCTTTCAGCGGTCAGCTGACAAGGAGAGCTGTCAAGAACTTGCCCGTGGGGTGGGCTTGAGCTGCCCGTGACTTGATTTGAACTGACAAGGCACAGCAAGCTAATATCAGAGCCCTCTTTAGGCAACCCACGTGACATTGGAGGGGAACTCACAGAATGAGTAAGGCAGTGGATATACAGACTGGTCTAGACACCGAAAAGGGACAGGTTGGGACAAGGAGGGTGTGTCAAAAAGAAGAGTGATGGCCGTGAAAGTGGGGTGCAGAAGTGATTAGTCAGGCTGTGAATGGGTTGCTATTCAGCACTATGACAGCATCATCTTGATAAATTCATGATTTTATCTAATAGCTGAAACTCAGTAAATACTGGTTGGATGGATGGATAAATTTCATAAAATAGGAGGGAATATCCTTCCATTTCCATCTCTCATTTTTATTCAAGTACTTCTGAATTTTATCTCCTCACTATCAAAAAGCCAAATTGCTTAAAACCTATTGAGAAAAGTATTTCTTTCCAAACCCTAAACATATCAATCACAGGTTCCCTCCTTTTCATCCCATACAAAGTGAAAGGGCCATATATACCGACTTATTTAAATAGAGGTACAGGTCTCACTCTAGTTGTCAGGTATAACAGGGCAGTGGACACATCTGCTTATTTTACTAAGTCCAGTGGCCACCGCACTTGTAACAGAGGACACAAGCAAACAAGAAGAGGCCCAGTCCAGGCAGCATTCTGTGGAGGGGTTTTGCTCATTCAGCTGCAAGGCAACTTCACTTTTTACCTGGGCCCATCCTGTCCAGAAAACTATTTTTAACTACACCAATGGGATTCTTTTAATTTGAGCTTCCTAAAGACAGATGAAAAAATTTGCTACGAAAAATTAAACTAAAACTAAAGAAAGAACTCTAAAGGGTTTGTCAAACAGTTAAACTACAGAGACAACATACAACTTATACAAAGAAAACTACAACGAGGATCATCTGTAAAATGGCAAATCCTCAACCCAACAGTCACCACAAAAGCCCTCTTTTCAGCACTATGCTATGGTAATCAAAAGGATTCTGGAATTCTCCCAGACTCTCAAGGTCCTGAGAGTACAAATTCCATACTGTTACTACAGAATCTTGCCTGCACCTCCACCCCCCTTGCTCAAAAGAACAAACAAGCAAATGATTACCACCCAATAGTTGTGCCCTGTGTTGTTCGATGGTACATCATCCCTAGGGCTGTGGGGCTGCAACTGTTGAAGTTTTTCGCGTCCTCTTCTGTGGGAAGAACGCAGGTTGAATAAAACTTTTCTGGCCAGGGTGGTGATGGTGCAAAGCCACCATCATTAACTGGGACCCAAAAGTGGTTGTGCTCACCTTGTTATTTCCTTCTTCCTGCTTTCTTTCCCTTCTAAGCCAAAGGTCAAACAACTTATTAATTGCTAATGACTAAAAGTATTATGCTAACAGGTGGTAACAACGACATTTCTATAATTAGTTTGCAAGTCTGAAGTGATATTCAGTGATATCCATGAAGTCTATAGAAGTACATCAAGGGTTGTATTTGGAGGCTGAAGTCAGCCTAGTTTTCTAAAATTAGCTGAAGCAGCAACCAGGAAATATCTGTGGTAATAGGGGTTCCAAGTGCACGAACTTCTTATTGATTTTGAAAGTGAGAGATCCAGGCCTCCTCTACTCAGAGTTGCCCTGCTGACCAGCTCTCCAGTATTTAACAAATCCAGGCCAGTCTCTGAATGGATGTCCTCAGGGTAAGCATCCTCTGAGAGGCAGGAGGATATGAATGGCTCCACTACTTCTGGAGCCTCTGCCTTCCTAAAGTTGGGCAGTAGTTCCAGTCAGCAAGCGGCCGCTCTGTAACATGCCATGAATCTTCTCAAATCAGGGCCTTTCTGTCTCAGAAGTTGACTTGTTGCCCCAAACGTGTTTCTTCTGACCCACAATGATTTTGAATCGAGTGTCATTGTGTAAATACCAGAGGATTTCACCTACATTTGCAACATTCAACTACATACCCAGCATCTTTTGAAAACTGAGAGATTTGTTAACACTAGCCCTATAGTCTTCCCTGGACACAGCAGGCCCCACCTGAGGGGATGCGTATGGACTCTCCACATCACCACAGTCTCTGCCTCTTATTATTGTCTCATCCTGGACTGGCTTTACCCATTTGTATTACCTGCCAGGCTCCCGCAGGCACTTGACTTTGTGGCCCTGGGCTGAGGAATTTCTCTGCACAAAATCTCTGAGAGCTACGATCAAAATATAGGTTCCTAAGCATCAAAAATATAAATTGTGTGGCTCACACCGGTAATCCTAGTCTCTGGGAGGCCAGCGGGCGGATTGTTTGAGCTCAGGAGTTCGAAACCAGCCTGAGCAAGAGCGAGACCCTGTCTCTACTAAAAATAGAAAGAAATTAATTGGACAACTAAAAATATATAGGAAAAATTAGCCG
>CAUYSK010112993.1:0-28400 GCA_963575035.1 Avahi laniger | reverse complement strand
TGTGTGCTCCTTATGAGAATCTAATGCCTGATGATCTGAGGTGGAGCTGAGGCGGTGATGATAGCGCTGGGGAGTGGCTGCAAATACAGATTATCATTAGCAGAGCAGTTTGACTGCACAATAAATGTAATGCACTTGAATCATCCTGAAACCATCCCTCTCCCCTCCCCCCAGCCCCTCCGCCCACCTGCATCCGTGGAAAAATTTTCTTTCATGAAACTGGTCCCTGGTGCCAAAAAGGTTGGGGACTGTTGCTCTAAAGAACTATGTGATGCTTCCTCTACCCTGCTCAAGAAATTTTCATGGCTTCTATCACACCATGCAAGTTCCCAGGTCATTCCTGGTTGTTCCAAATCCTACCAATCCTTCGTTTAAGCCCTACTTCCCCCAGGAAGCTCTTTCTGCATCTCCCCTTTGGGTTTTGGCCCCAATGCCATACAATTCCATTCTACCCTCAGCTTGGTTATTTCACTTTTCCCTTTAAATCCTGGGGCTTGAAGGTGAGTTAAAGGGCTTGAGTTCTAACCTTCCCGATGAGTTGAATTCCTCCTACAGTTTCAAGGGGCTCCCTCCCTATCTCTGGATGAGGCATTCACCAGCTCCCTTTCAGACCATCTCTGGAGAGTTTGCCTGATGAAGTTTCACCTTAATAAAAACGGTAGTTCACATTTAAAGAGCACTTGCCAAATCAAGTACCCTAAACTCTTTACGTGTATTAACTCACTTACCTTCATAGCAACATTATGAGAAAAGCTCTGTTATTCCCTTTTCACAGATAAGGGGACTGAGGTCCAGAACAATGGTACAGCATTGTGGTCAAGTGCACAACCTCTGAAGTCAAACTGCCTGGCTTTGAATCTTGCCTCTATCACTTCCCAGCTGATGTGACCATGTGCAATTTACTACATGTCTTAGAACCCCAGTTTTATCATCTAAAAAATGGAAGTAATAATAGTACTTACCTCACAGGGTTGGATGAGGATTAAATGAGACAAGAATAATTTAATTACTGCCCTTAATTATTAAGAGTCTTCTCAGAGCCAGATAATTTGCTGAGTGTGCTACCTTATTTAATTCTCTTGTATCTTTCTGAGATAGGGATTATGTCCCCATTTTACAGATGAATAAATTGAGGTTCCAAGAGCTAAGTGACTTGCCCATGGTCACACAGTGACCCAGTCATGCAGCTGGGACTTAAATCTAGGTGTTTAACTTGCCTTAAGTTGTTGGGCCCTTGTTCAGTGGTCTGAGGCCTCTCAGACTTGTCTGCTATCCCACAGCGACAAGAACCCTGAGCTCAGGTTGTATCTGTATCTTCTCTCATCCCTGCAGAACTGCCTTGAGACCACAGCCAGCACCCTTTGTGTCTCTGTTTCCCTCTCAGAGTGCTTGGCCCATCAGTTCTGAGCTCTGGCCTCTATACTGCCCCTTCCCAGCTCTGGGCCTCAGTCTTCCTACCTGTGAACCAGATGCCAGGTAGCTAGAGCGTTAAATCCCTCCTCCTAAGACACTTCCCAAGGGAAAAGGTAAGGGAGTGCCAGGTTGGTCCCAGCAGATGCCCAGCTGTGTGAACAGAGGGCCAGGTAGGCTAGGCCTCTGTCAAAAATCCCACCATTAACTCCTCACTTCACCGTTTATGAGGCCTCTTCCACCCACCACTCCTTAGAGTGATGTTTCTCCAAGTCAGGTCTGTGAACCACCTGCATCAGAATAATCATTCAGGGAGCTCTAGGTAGGACTCAGGAATCTGGACTTTAAACACACTCTCTGGATCATTCCAACCAACACTTAGGAACCAAACACACATCCTTAGGTCTTCACAAGCTCCTAGGAGAGAGGCATTTTTAAACTTTACTATACCTCTTTTTCAGTTGCTGAGATTAAGGCCCACAAGGGAAAAAACTTGTACAAGGACACACATGACTCAAATCCAAGTCTTCAGGCTCCTGGGCTAGACCGTTTCTCTACCAGCCTTCATTGACTCATGGTTTATTAGCCAAATCATGAGACTTCCCACTGTTCCCAGGAGAAAGACCAGTATCTTTTCCATGACCAGCAAGGCCCTGAACCGTTGAACGCCTGCCTACCTCATTTCCCACTCCTATCCCTGTGGCTCACTAGTCTCCACCCATACTGGCCCTCTTTCTTCTCCTCGAACAGCCAAATTCCTTCCCGCTTCAGGGCCTTTGCACTAGCGGTTCCCTCTGGCGGAACTATTCTCCTAGGATCTTTGTGTAGCTGTCTCTTGGATTTCATTGTGTCTCAGCTCCCTGTCACCTCCTCAAAGAGGGTTTTCTTGATCACCTCTCTTAATACTATCTTTACCCTGGCCAATCACTCTATCTCCTCCTCTTTAATTTCCTTTATGGTGTCATCTGGATAAAACTCCTTGCAAGCTTACCATGGGCCAGGTGTCATTCTAAGCATTTTATGCATGCTACTCAAGCTACTCAAGCTAATTTCATAGCTGCCTAAAACTTTGTTATGGACTGAATGTTCCAATAGGATTAATGTTCTTATAAGAAGTGACATCACAAAGAATCTAACTAGTCATGGTCACAGCTAGTATTCAAAGCCAGGTGGTCAGACTCCCAAATTTCTGCACTCTGTTCCCTGACTATTGCTTGCTAGCACTTACATGTCTTATGCTTTGGTAGTTCTTTGTCTCCAGCACCAGAGTCCATTCTGGCAAAGAGCCAGGAAACTTTGACTATCTGCATCCTCCACACCCAGAACCCTGTTTGGTGACCCAAAACAAACAGAAAGAATCAACCTCAGATGCAACTGGAACCCAGGTCTATAGCCTCTGCCTCCCCCAGAGTAGGAGTCTGTGAGAATGTCCATCAATAACTATTTTTTTTTCAGAAACAGGGTCTCTCTCTGTTGCCCAAGCTGGAGTGCAGTGGCCTGACCATAGTTCACTGTAACCTCAAACTCCTGAGCTCAAGCGATCCTCCTGCCTCAGCCCCCCACGTAGCTGGGACTAAAGGTGTGCACCACCACTCCTAGCTAATTTTTCATATTTTTTACAGAGACGGGGTCTCACTATGTTGCCCAGGTTGGCCTTGAATTCCCAGACTCAAGCAATCCTTCCCACTCAGCCTCCCAAAGTGCTAGGATTACAGGTGTGAGCCACCATGCCTGGCCAATAACTATTGATTAACTGAAATTTTCTGCCTTTCCAAGTTCACAAGGTCCAGCTGTTGCTCCAATGTCCCATTGTGGGCTCGCTCCTGTGGTGATGGAACTCTGTCTTTGCTTCACTACTGGTTTAAGAGGGGGATAAAGTTCTGCTGCCTCACCAGGGATGCAGAGATTCAATTCCCAAAAAGCTTAGGCTAGGACCCTGGGGCAGGGAGAGGTGAAAAAGGAGTCATCTCAGTCTCCCCATCTTTAAACAAGTAGTCACCACACAAGCCTCATAGGCCATGAGAGATCTGGTGGTTGACAGAACCGTGCAGAGGTGAGTGCTAATTATCTCCTAGGCTTCCAACCTAGGAGATCAGTTCACAACCTGATCCCAACCTACTTTCCAGACTCAGCTAGAGCAGCGGTGTCTCCCTCCCAACAGCGATCTAGGCTCCAGCCACTTCCCACCCCCATATACAATTCAGTTCCCTCTTCCTTAGGAGCCCTTGATTGCCTTATCCCATGGGAAAACTCTTTTACATCCCTCAAATACCCTCTTTCCCCAGTTCCCTCAGGAATACTTAATGAGCCCAGAGATAAGGGCCCTACGGCGCTGGGGGGCCTCAGTTTCCTCATCAGTAAAATGGGGCCCCTGAAGCCTGTGGGAGTTTGAAGGGCGTTAGGGCCTACGTGAGGCAATGATGAGGGGCCGGCTGCACAAATCCTGCGCTCCTCTCTCCCTGCAACTGCTCCTCTCTGCAACGGTCTATATGTCGGCACCCCCGCTGGGCAGGCAGCCCCTACAGGGCAGGACGCTGGGCTAACTAGTCTGATTATAAGCCCTCAGAAAACGTAGCCTCGAAGAACCCGGCAAGAAGGAATGAAGGAAGAATGAGAGAATGAACAAATGAATGGACGAAGGGCCGAATGCGGGACAAAGACTTGCAAGATGGCGTTCTTTAGGACCGCGGGAGGGGTGGCCAAGGTATCGGCCGGGGAGGGGGGACACAGGCGCCAGGGACCTTGCTAGGCAGGCCGCGCAGCTGGGACAAAAGCTCGCAACATGGCGGGCTCTAGGACCCCAGGGCCCGCACCGCGCAAGGTCGGCAGCCGTGCTGGCCGAGCCTAGGCGTCTGCAGCAGCCGGCCATCGGAGACAACCGGCGGGTTCTAGGACCTGCTGGGCCCGGAGCCCGCCCAGGGCCGCTCACCACCCGCCCCGCCCGCGCTTCTCGCGCCTGGCCAACCCGGTCTGCCCTAGGCGCTCACAGGGAAACTGAGGCTAGCTTGGCTCGCGTCCGCGCGGGGGCCATCCGGGGCCCCCGCAGCTTCCTGCAGGTGTTTCCTACCTGAGCGGACTTAGGCTGGCTCCGTGGTGTCAGCGGCGGCTTCTCGCTCTGACAGAGCCCGGGACACTGGTAGAGAAGGGCCGGCGCTAGGACCCAGCAGGGGGGAGGGGAGGCGGGGCTGGCGGGCCGGCGAGCGGAAGTGAGAGCAGCTTTCCCGGCTACGGAGGAAGGAAAAATTTACTGGGGAACCTCCAGGCTATGGTGGCGGATAGATATCTTGCAAGAGGTTTCCGGGGGTGCTAAAGAGAGGAGACACCGGGCAGGTTGATGGTATACACCGGGCTATTCCTAGCCTGGGACAGGCCACCGGAAGTGTTTCCAAGAATTAGATGGTGGGAGGACAGCAAGGCCATGCTCAAGCTTCGTAGTACCTAAATCCGCTTACATTCCACACCATTTCCTTTAATAGTGAGGAGTGGATTTAGTGAAGCTTCCCCCATCTGTCTTGGGAAGAGTCAGGAAGTCCCCCGGAAAGTGTCAGCAAAGTACTGTGGCCAGGGCTGCAGAATACTTTCTTCCTTCTGCGCTTATTCAACATGCACCGAAATGCTTTTAGCAGCCCTTGCCGGAAGTGTGGCTAAGGTAGTGCGTAAAAGCTCACCTCTGTGACCTACGTGGGCGGAGCCAGAATCAGGCCGACCTAGAACTCGGCGCCGGAAGTGTGTCTGTGTGGAGAGGCTGCTTGAAGGCGGGACAGGAAGTGTTCCCAAGGCGGAAGTTTCGCGGGGAAGCTTTTGCACCTAGGACACTTCCTGTTTCCTAGTAACAATAGGAAGTGTAGTGTCCGCGGAGCTGGGGGTAGACTCCTGGCTCGTGCCAGCTGCGCCCTCTCTCCTCTACCTCTTTTCTCCTCCCCCTTCTCCTTTCCGTCTTTTTCTCGCCTCCCGCCTCCCGGGAACCCTGGCTGAGTGTGCCTGTGTGGGAGCGCGAGAGCCCCCCACAGCCACCCCTTGGGGCGCGCGGCTGCAGTTAGGGTAAGCGTCCCAGTGCGCAGGCGCGCTCCCGTTCAGGGTCCCCAACGGACGCGCCCGCGGCGGGAACAGAAGGGGCAGCCGGTGAGAGGTAGGGGGTCCTCAGAGGAAATTGGCGGAGGAGATAAGTGAGGTCAGAGGACTTCACTGGTGGTTGATTATGGGCGGGGACTCTGTGAGGTGAGAGTTCGGAGGGGCAGGTTCAGTGAAGGGGTTTAGAGTCGGGAATAGCAATTGTGTTGGGGTCCCATAGGAATGAAGAGTCAAGAGTTGGAGAAGGACAAGGTGATGGAGGTGGCACGAGGGGCTGCTATTGAGAGAGCAAGGGCTTTGGAATGAAGACTGCCTCAGTGGGTTTGCTTATGTGTAAACTGCGATAACAGGCATTGCAGTGTATCGTGAGGATTAAGCGACACAAAAAATATATTTTACTTGGCACAGTGCCTGGCACGTGGTAATATTCAGCATGAGTTCCTGTCATCATCATCAGTATTAAGAGAGGGGCTAGAAGAAAAAATGAGAGAGGATGATGAGGGTAAGGTAAGAAGCCATGGGAGAGAAAAAGGTAGGCAATGAAGTGAAAGTCCAACTTGAAATGGGATGGGATTTCCAAGATGAAAAATAATTTGGGTTTGGAGGAAGTAGGTAAAGGAAGTGACCAAGAGAGTCTTTTGGAAAGGAGACCTTGCAATGCTGAAAAGACTAGGGGAGGCAGGGGAACAAGCTAGCCCTTTCCCTGAAGGGGACCTCTAACCTCTCCTCTCAGGTCCTCAGTTGTCAACTGGAGAAGTATCTGCTTTTTAAGTGCTTCTAGGCTGCTCTATTTAGCTGAAAGGCAAAGGAGGAAGGATTGGACTTCTCTTGTTGAAAGGTCTAAAAAAGGTTCTGGTTTCTTTTTAAGATGTCACAGGAAATTTTGTTTGTTTCAGAATTATAGAGAGCACAGGGTTAGGGACAGTAATACTTTTTGGATCTGGTCTGAGGAACACGATAATACATGATCTCTGATCTGAAGTACGTTTTTTAGGACAAACTAGGATGGACATTAAAAATGTTTAAAAAAATAAGAAGTAGGTTTCATCCCTTAGTTTCCTTATCTGTACTTCTAGGGATGGCTTAAGCCTAAGTAGGTCCCATTTGGGGGAGCTTATGCACAGGGAGGCCTTAAATGATGGTGCCTCTAGGTTAGATGTAGTAGAAAGCAGGTCCCTGGACATTGATGCTTGGGGAACCTCTCAGTGGCCTCAGATGAACTTGTTGCTCATAGAGCCAAGAGGCAAGGTTAATTCAGGTGTTCCTTTTGACCACTGCCCCTTCTTCCTAGGCCTTGGCCCCTTCACTGGAAGATGCTGCTGCCACCTGTCTACTCCTCCTGAACTTTCAGGTTTCTGCCACGTTGCCCCATGGAGGACACGCCCCTCTCACTCAGCTGCTCCGACTGTCAGCGCCACTTTCCTAGCTTCCCGGAACTGTCAAGGCACCGAGAACTGCTCCATCCATCTTCCAACCAGGACAGTGAGGAGGCTGACAGTGTCCCTAGGCCCTACCGCTGTCAACAGTGCGGGCGGGGCTACCGTCACCCAGGGAGCCTAGTCAACCACCGCCGGACCCACGAGACTGGCCTTTTCCCCTGTACCACTTGTGGCAAGGACTTCACCAATCCCATGGCTCTCAAGAGCCACATGAGGACTCACGCTCCTGAGGGCCGCCGCAGGTGCAGACCCCCACGTCACAAAGAAGCCACTCCCTGCCTCCAGGGTGAGACAGTGCCTACTGACTCCTGGGGCCAGAGGCTTGGCCCTGGGGAAGGCTGGAAAAACGAGATAAAACATACCGAAGAGACACCTGACTGTGAGTCTGGACCTGACCCCAAGGCAGCTTCGAGTACTTGGGAAGATCTACCCACTGGACAAAGAGAAGGCTGGGAAAGTCAGCCAGATCCTGGGGAGGGTGCGGATGGCTGGGGGCCTGCCACCAACTCTGCCAGGGTCCCACCTCTCCCCACCCCAGCCAGCAGCCTTCTTAGCAATTTGGAACAGTATTTGGCTGAATCAGTAGTGAACTTCACAGGGGGCCAAGAGCCCACTGAGTCCCCTCCTGCTGAGGAGGAGCGGCGGTACAAGTGCAGTCAGTGCGGCAAGACCTACAAGCATGCTGGGAGCCTTACCAACCATCGCCAGAGCCACACCCTGGGTGTCTACCCTTGTGCCATCTGCTTCAAGGAGTTCTCTAACCTCATGGCTCTGAAGAACCACTCACGACTCCATGCCCAATATCGGCCTTACCACTGTCCCCACTGCCCTCGTGCTTTCCGGCTCCCCCGGGAGTTGCTGGAACACCAGCAGTCTCATGAGGGTGAAAAGCAGGAGCCACTGTGGGAAGAGAAAGGGATTCCCACCACCAATGGGCACATAGAAGAGAACAGCCCAGACCAGCTCCATAGTACACAGATGCTGAATGGCTCCGGGGAACTCAGCACTTCTGGGGAGCTGGAGGACAGTGGCCTGGAAGAATACAGGCCTTTCCGCTGTGGGGACTGTGGGCGTACTTACCGCCATGCGGGGAGTCTCATCAACCATCGAAAGAGCCACCAGACAGGTGTCTATCCCTGTTCAATCTGTTCTAAGCAGCTGTTCAACGCAGCTGCCCTCAAAAACCATGTGCGGGCTCACCACAGACCCCGGCAAGGAGTTGGGGACGATGGTCAGCCATCAGTGTCGCCAGCTTCCCTGCTGCTGGCTGACACTGCTCACAGAGAGAAAGAGGTCCCCACCACCATGCTGGACCATCGGCCCTATAAGTGCAATGAGTGTGGTCGGGCTTACCGCCACCGAGGGAGCCTGGTGAACCATCGCCACAGCCATCGGACAGGAGAGTACCAGTGCTCACTCTGTCCCCGCAAGTACCCCAACCTTATGGCTCTGCGCAACCATGTACGGGTACATTGCAAGGCTGCTCGCCGAAGTGCAGACCCAGGAACTGAGGGTCCTCCCAGCCACCTCAAGGTGGAACTCCCATCTGACCCAGTGGTAGCAGAGGCAGCCCCACACACAGATCAGGAGCATGTGTGCAAACATGAAGAAGAGACCACTGATATCCCCCCAGTAGCAGATAGGAGAACACCACAGATATGTAGCATCTGTGGGATGTTATTTGAAGATGCCGAGAGCCTTGAACATCATGGCCTCACCCACAGGGAAGGGGAAAATAGCAGGACAGTTACCAAGGTGTCGCCTTCTCGGGCATTTGCCTGCCGAGACTGTGGAAAGAGCTATCGCCACTCTGGTAGCCTTATCAACCACAGGCAGACCCACCAGACAGGGGACTTCAGTTGTGGGGCCTGTGCCAAGCACTTCCACACCATGGCTGCCATGAAGAACCATTTGCGACGCCATAGTCGGCGGCGGAGCAAGCGGCATTGGAAGCGGGCCGGCAGTACTGGTGCTGGGGGAGAAGGCAAACTCCCATCAAGGAAGAACTGGGCCCAGGAGTTGGAAGACAATGAGAGTCTGGACTCTCCACACAACCCTTCAGGAGAAAGACCTTGTGGGGCTGAAGGGGAAAGTGGTAGGGACTGTTTGCAGGCTGAATCTAAAGGGGACAAGTGTGGGCTTGAGAGTGATGAGTCCTGTTTCCAGGGTGATAAGAACAGAGGCACTGATGAAGGACTGGAAAGGAAGGAGGCCTGTTTCCTTGACAACTTGGATATTCCAGGTGATGAAGGAAGCAATGGGAATCGCTTCTGCGATGGCCTCGCTGGGGTGGACAAAGACCAGAAACCACTCGCTGGCCAGCCCCACCCCTCTTCCTACTCCACTGAAGCTGTTGCTGGCTGGCAGGCAGAGGATGCTCACACATGTTCTGACTGTGGGCATTCTTTCCCCCATGCCACTGGCCTGCTGAGCCACAGGCCCTGCCACCCACCAGGCATCTATCAGTGCTCCCTCTGCCCAAAGGAGTTTGACTCTCTGCCTGCCCTACGCAGCCACTTCCAGAACCATGGGCCCGGGGAGGCAGCCTCGGCACAGCCTTTCCTCTGCTGCCTCTGTGGCATGATCTTCCCTGGGCGGGCAGGCTATAGGCTTCACCGGCGTCAGGCTCACAACTCCTCTGGCATGACTGAGGGCTCAGAGGAGGAGGGGGAAGAGGAAGGAGCAGTAGAGGCAACCTCTACCGAGAGCCCACCCCTGCAGCTCTCGGAGGCAGAGCTGCTGAATCAGCTGCAGCGGGAGGTGGAGGCGCTGGGAGGAGCAGGTTATGGGCATATCTGTGGCTGCTGTGGTCAGACCTACGATGACCTAGGGAGCCTGGAGCGTCACCACCAGAGTCAAAGTTCTGGGACTAGCACAGACAAGGCTCCTAGCCCCTTGGAAGCATCAGGCGATGCCACAGAGATGGTTGCAGATGGTGTCTTGGAGGGCACAGTGACCTCTGTCTCTGGAGAGGATGAAGACACAAAGTCCGAAGAGGGAGTAGGTGCCACAGTGGTCGACAGCCTCTGTGAACAGGGTGGTGAAAGTTTGCTGGAGGCTCAGCCCCGCCCCTTCCGCTGCAACCAGTGTGGCAAGACTTACCGCCATGGGGGCAGTCTGGTGAACCACCGTAAGATCCACCAGACTGGAGAATTCATCTGCCCCGTCTGCTCCCGCTGCTACCCCAACCTGGCTGCCTACCGTAATCATCTACGGAACCACCCTCGCTGCAAAGGCTCAGAGCCCCAGCTGGGGCCAATCACAGAGGCAGGAGGCATCAGCGAGCCCCAGAACATGGCAGAGGAGCGGCCAGGGCTGGCAGAAGTAGACAAGCTGCAGGAAGAACTTAAAGTGGAGCCCCCGGAGGAGGTGGCAAGAGTAAAAGAAGAGGCATGGGAGGAGACCACCGTGAAGGGGGAGGAGACAGAAGCGAGGCTGGAAACAGCAGAGAAGGGCTGCCAGACTGAGGCCAGCTCTGAGCGACCCTTCAGCTGCGAGGTGTGTGGCCGGTCCTACAAGCATGCCGGCAGCCTCATCAACCACCGGCAGAGCCACCAGATTGGCCACTTCGGCTGCCAGGCCTGCTCCAAGGGCTTCTCAAACCTCATGTCCCTCAAGAACCACCGGCGCATTCACGCAGATCCCCGCCGTTTCCGCTGTAGTGAGTGTGGGAAGGCCTTCCGTCTTCGGAAACAGCTGGCCAGCCACCAGCGGGTGCACGTTGAGCGGCGTGGGGGTACCCGAAAGCTGACTCGGGAAGATCGGCCCTTCCGGTGTGGGCAGTGTGGGCGGACCTACCGCCATGCCGGCAGCCTCCTGAACCACCGGCGCAGCCATGAGACAGGCCAGTACAGCTGCCCCACCTGCCCGAAGACCTACTCCAACCGCATGGCACTGAAAGACCATCAAAGGCTGCACTCAGAGAGTCGGCGGCGGCGGGCTGGACGGTCCCGGCGGTCAGCTGTGCGCTGTGCCCTCTGTGGCCACGGCTTCCCTAGCCGGGGATCTTTGGAGCGGCACTTGCGAGAGCATGAGGAGAAGACAGAACGGGAGTTGGCCAGTGGTCTGGGAAGCGCAAATGGCACAGAGAGCAGTGAGGGGAACCTGGCCAATGACCAGGTTCTAGGGGGCCGATCAGGTGAAGTTGAGTCAGTGCCCCAGCTGGAGGGCAGAGCCGCGAGGCCAGGGGAGCACAGTCAGAGCCCTGTCAAGGCAGCAGATTCAGAAGCCACAGAGCCACTGTCCTGGGGAATGAGGAAGGCAGATGGGTGGCAAGGAGACAGGGGACTGGTGAATCATGAAGGAGATTGGGTTTCTCAGGGTCAGGTACTGACCAAGCCAGGTGAGTCAGAGGATAGTGTCCTCAGGAGTCCTTGCCACCTTGGTGACAGCCAGTCCAATGGACCTAGTCTGAGTCACATGGATAGCTGGGAAAATGGAGACAACAGCTCTCAGCTTCAGCCAGAGAGCCACCCCTCTTCCTGCAGCCAGTGTGGCAAGACCTATTGCCAATCGGCTAGCCTCTTGAACCACCAAAATGCCCACAAGACAGACCGACACTATTGCCTGCTCTGCTCCAAGGAGTTCTTGAATCCTGTGGCCACTAAGAGCCGCAGCCAAAACCACATAGATGCCCAGACCTTTGCCTGCCCTGACTGTGGCAAGGGCTTTCAGTCCCACCATGAACTGGCCAGCCACCTGCAGACTCATGCTGAGGGCCATAGTCAGGTGCCAGCGCAGACAGAGGAGGCCAGAGGTCCCAAAGCTGGGACTGTGGAGGACAAGGTGAGTCTCACTGGTCAAGGGAAAGCCCAGGAGGCCCCATCAGAAGCCCCCAGACCCTCAGGAGAGAATGCTGAGAGAGCTAGTGGAGGGCAAGGAGCAAAGTCCACAGTGGCTGAAGACAAGGAGCGGCCTTTCCGCTGCGCCCAGTGCGGGCGTTCCTACCGCCATGCTGGCAGCCTGCTGAACCACCAGAAGGCCCACACCACAGGACTGTATCCCTGCTCCTTGTGCCCCAAACTTCTACCCAACCTGCTTTCTCTTAAGAACCACGGCAGGACCCATACAGACCCCAAGCGCCACCGCTGCAGTATCTGTGGCAAGGCCTTCCGGACAGCCGCCCGGCTGGAGGGCCATGGGCGGGTCCATGCACCCCGGGAAGGGCCTTTCACCTGCCCCCATTGTCCCCGCCACTTCCGCCGCCGAATCAGCTTCCTGCAGCACCAGCAACAGCACCAGGAAGAATGGACAGTGGCCAGCTCTGGTACGGGGGCATGAGCGGGCTCTGGCAAAGGATGGAAGGGTCCTAAAAGGAGGTGGGCACACAGTGGAGGGTGAAATCAGGCCCCAAGGTGGGTGGGGGAGCACGGAGTGAGAGGAGAGAGTCATGAGGATCTCGAAGCAGCTGGGGGCTTGGATATGGAGTGACAAAACTAATGTGAGGATGCTGCCTTTGCAGCAGCCGAGGTCTGCACCTCAGGTCAGAGGGCATGGTGGGTTGGGGCAGTGCCAGGGTCGGGGATGGTCAGCGGGAGGGGCAGCTGCTTGGGCTCCTCAGCTTTGCTGTAGCCAAAGAGGAATGGTCTTTCTGTTTGGGGGGCAGGTAGCTGGGTACCATCTGGCTACCACATCTGGAAACCCTTCTGCTTCAGCCAGTAATGATTTCCAGAAAAAGATGGAGCCTTTGATTTGGTCTAGGTTCTGTTCTTTCCTAGAGCAGGCAGGGAGCCAGGGAATGGGGAATGGGGCATGGGCTCTATGGCTTCAGTGCTGACTTGGCCACGGAAACTGGGTCACTGGTTGGCACCCAACTCCCTGTCCCTCCTCTTTTCCTTAAAACTAGACCTCTGTTCCTTTCCTATCAGTATTGCCCACGTCTCTTCTCTTTATTCAATCCCTTCTCTTCCCTCTGCTGCATGTTTTTTTTTTTAAGGATCCCACTAAACCACCCTTTCCACCTTCACCCCCACTGTGCACCTTTACCCGAAGGACTGAGTCACAGATAATTGTTTCTTTGAAGCCCAGGCCCAGCTGTAGCAACAACAGTCATTAGCCCCTATCTCACATCCTCTATCAGAGGGATCTCGTGTAGAATGGCCTCCACCCTGCCCTGGTGCAGGATGAGGCTGTGGAGGAGTGGGGCAGCCTGTTCCTTCAGAAAGCCCTGGGCCTGCTCTGTCTCCACTTACTGTAGAGAGGAGGACCCATTCCATCTAGCAGTCACCAGGGGTGGGTGTACCTGAGACGGTGGGCCCTTGACCAGCACTTGTCAGGGAAGGAGGGGATGGTGGGTGAGAGTCCCCTAAGAGCTGAAGGGATGGCTTTCAGGATAAAAGATTTCTTGTGACCTCAAGGGAAATGAATGGGGAGCCGGGTAGCCACAGCTGGGAAAATAATTGGGAGTCCTAGGGTTCCTGGGTTCTCATACAGGCCTCTGGGGCCATGCGTGGGCAGGGGGGAGTGGCCCACAGGGCTGGTGGGGGGGTTACAAGCTGTGCGGGGTCTGCCCCCTCAGTCAGTGACCTCCTCTCTCTCTCCCCAGGAGCCCCAATGGCACCAGCAGCGGGCAAAGGGAACTTGTCCTTGCCCCATCCACCCACCCCCACGACCCCTCTCCTGGACCCTTCACCCCAGTGGCCTGCAGACCTCAGCTTCTCCCTCTGAACTTCAAGTCTCCAAAGATCAGAATATTAGGGAGGGAGTACAGTTAGGGGGGGTCTTGATCTCCATGTTTTGCTCAGGAGTAGTTTGGGCATCCCCATCTCTTCTTTCCTCTCCTTGTGTGAAGAGGACCCAACTCTGGCTTCTTTCCCACGAAGGGGGTGGGGCATTCCTTATGTCCCTGTCCTTGAAGGACCTTCTTCCCCCAGCTTTTGTCACCATGCTCTTCCTGGTGCCAGCCTCTGCCAAGATGTTGGGCCACCCTTACCAGCCAGATTCCAACACCAGGGAGAGGCAGATTCAGAGCGCCATGGGTGGGAATGTTGCCTATGGAAGGGGAGACTTTTGCTACAATTTGTAACTTATTTTTTAAAGTCTATTTTGTAACAATTTATTTAAGTTTTAAAAAAAAGGAAATTGCTCCCCCCAAAAAAAGAAATTTTCAAAACATGTGCCTGATGTGATTGTATCTGAGAGGAGGAAGGGTAGGGAAAGCTGGGGATGCCTGCATTGAACAGCAGGGCTGGTGCGGGAGCGTCACAGGTGGCATCCCTGTCCTGCAGGGTGGGGAATGGGGTCATCTGGTCCTGGGCAGGTTTCTTCCCACAGCCACCTGGGCTTTGGGGCCTGCCCCTGTGCCTGGAGCCACACATGGGTCAGGGATGGGGAGGCACAGGGGCGGTGAGGTGAGGCAGGAACTGCCTGGCTGTGTTCTCGTGTCCTGCGAACAGCCCAGAGTTGTCTGTCGGTCAGCAGCTGGCTGGTTGGCCTGTCAGGGAAAGAGGAAGAAGTGGGGTTGGTTTCATCCTCAACTTTGCTCCCTCCCTCGAAGGAATAGGATATGTCTTGGCTTCCATGACAGATGGGAGAGTGCTGAGGCTTAAAGAAGTGAGAAGCCTGCTCCAAGTCACACAGCGAGAAAAACCAGGATTTGAACCCCACCCAGGGCAGCCAGAGGTGGGCCAGAACAGTGCTTTGCCTAGACTGAGAGAGAAGGGGTCTGGAGAGGAAAGGTTTGGCAGGGAGGCCCCAGGGCCACATACTCATGTTAACCAGGCAGCTTCCAGTCTCGGCCTCGGGCTCTGGCTCCTGGGCGAAGTAGACCTGCCAGTCCAAACTGCTGATCCAGTCCTCATAGGCCGGGAGTGCTGCGAAGACCGCCGGCCTGGCAGGGCCTTGGCAGGCATCTCCAAAGCTGTGTAGCCCAGCCAGGAACCATGTACCCCTCACCTCATGTACCAGTGGTGCCCCGGACAGGCCCTGTCAGGGTCAGGTGACACGGGGTGACTTCCACTTCCTCCTAGGCAGCTGTGGGGTGCAGCAGAGGGGGCTAAGGGCTGAAGCTCTGGCTGTTTGGGGGCTAGTTAGCAAAAGGCCTAGTTTCTGGTGACAGGCAGAGCTGGAGGCCAATCCTGGAAGGTGTCCTTGTCTCTTTTTGTTTTTGTTTTTTTAGAGACAGGGTCTTGCTCTGTTGCCCAGGCTGGAGTACAGTGGCATGATTATAGCTCACTGCAACTTTGAGCTGATCCCCCTGCCTCATCCTACCATGTAGCTAGGACTACAGTTGTGCGTCTCCATGCCCAGCTAATTAAAAGAAAATATTTCTAGAGATGGGGTCTTGCTATATTGCCCAGGCTAGTCTCATACTCCTGGACTCGAGCGATTTTCCCACCTCAGCCCCACCCCCAAGTCACTGGGATTACAGGCATGAGCCACCACACCTGGCTTAGAAGGTCTCTTCTTGAACTACAGGGTGAGGAGATGCCAGGGGTCTGTTGGGTAAGGTTTGGGGGACTGGAGCTCACCTCACATTGGGGCAGCTCACCCACTGCACTGGTACACACCATCCCTGGTAGAATGGGGCTACCGTCACCCCCAGGAGCTGTGTGTAGCCGGCTACAGGCCCTAGGCCCCAGCAGGGTCACGGGCACTGTCTGGGGGGAGCTGATTCCTGTAGGGCAAGGGAAAAGACCCAGCTGCCCTAGCAGCCTTTAGGCTGGATGGACAGCTCCCAGTGGCCCTGGTCCTACATACCTGCTCCTTGGCGGGCCAGCCCTAGGACCCAGCCGCGTTCCCCATCAGGCAGGTGGTGGTCAGCGTAGGGCAGGCAGAGGGGCCGCAGATCGGGGCCCAGTGCCATGGGCTGGGCCAGTAGCAGGAGGGCCACATCATAGCCCCCCTCTGGGTGGGTATAGGCGCCATGTAGGATGAGTTGCTTCAGGCCCCACTCCTCTGGTCTGGTCCCCAGCCCTACACTCCACTCCTCTGGGGTCTGTCGTCTGTGTAGAGGCAGCATTGACAGCACTGGGTGACAAAGCTGCCACCAGGGGCACGGGGCACAAAGGAGAGGGATACAGGGCTCACCCGATGAAGCAGTGGGCAGCAGTCAACACCACCTCCTCTGACACCAGGGCTCCGCCACAGACTAGCTTCCCCTGGTGCTTCAGCCTGGCATCCCAGGGCCATGGGGAAGGAGCTCCTGCTTGGGGTCCTTCTCTCCTCAAGGACCCACAGGCTGAAACAGATGCATTACATCATCTGACTTCTTGTTAAGTGTTCACTGTGTGCCAGGCCCTGTGCTAAGTAAACACTTCCTATTTTCTATTCAATCCTCCCAGTATCCTTAATTTTTTACCCTCATTACTGAAGGTAACCAAAGCTCCAGAGAGATTAAGTGACTTTCTAGCTCTGTAACCACAGGCAAGGAGCAGACCTGGGATTCAAAAGCCAGGGCCTGAGCTTTTAACCCAGATGGTCTCACAGGACCCCATCCCAGCCTCATGGAATGGTCCTACTCACAGCTCCCTTGCCCCACCCGTCTGTACCCTCCAGGCTGGGACTGGCTCCAATATTCCTGGCTCATTAGTGCTTCTCTTACCATCAAGATATAACTTCCGTCCCAGAATTTACTTTGCATTGGATTTGCATGTCAGTCACTTAATGCCAGAATTCTGATTGGGAGCCCTGCCCTGTCCAGTCTCACTGGGTCCCTACTGGAAGCTTGTAGCTTCCCCCAAATCCTTCAGTCAGGTTTCAGAGATTCCTCTTACCTAAACTCCAAACCTGTGAAGTTCCAAAGCATCTATGTCTCTCAGCCCTATTGGGACTGTTCCCATCTCAGGGACTGAAAGGGGCCTTAACAGCATCCTCGTTAGCCCTTGGCAGCGTGTGGACACCCTGTATCACTTCTCTGCTCTGAACTGATGTTTATTTCACTGTGGCTTCCACCTACATGTCCCACTCCCAGCACCCCCTGCTCATTACCTACACAGCTGTGCTCATCACTTGTCTCCGGGGGCTCTGGGTTCTGGGCCAGGAAGGTTGCCCCCTGAGCTCGAGCCTGCAGCCAGGAGCTGTGAGCAGCCATGTCAGTCAGCAGCACGGGGGTGTCCTCCTGGGCACAGCTTGACGCAAAGCTGATGATCCCAGCCTGAACCCAGCATCCGTCAGGCTCTTGGCACAGCACAGGACCCCCGGAATCTCCCTGGAGCCGGGCAACAGAGCCAAAGACAGACACCTGAATGCCAGTCTTGTGCAGGTAACCCTCTGACTGCAGCCCTTCCACCCCTCGCTGTGGGTCGAGCCCCCAGCTCAAGGCTGGGCCCCTCCCCTTCTGCTCCCTTCCCCTTTCCTCCCCATCAGACCTGACAGGGCCCCTGCACCCCAGGCTGGGCACCCCCACACAGCATCCCAGGCCGGGCCGGGCTGGCCAGTGGCCGTTGGTGCAGGCGGTTGTAGAGACAGTTACATGTGGGGCGGCTGATTAGGCGCAGGCGCAGATTCCGCAGGGTCCCGAGAGCTGGTAAAAGAGAAAGGGGCTGGGGTCAGAGAGCTGGGACAGTTGGGAGCTGATACCGTATGACCTTGGGCAAGCAGAATGCCTCTCTGGGCTTCTGTCTGGGACAGCACTTACCGTCACTGGTATCCTGATCCCAACCAGTGGCCCAGCAAGAGGTTCCAAAGGGGAAGCGATGGGCGGGTTGGGGCAGGCAGAGGGGTGTGTGGGTTGTGGGGTGGGCGAGCCGCAGCAGGGCCAGGTCTGAGCCCTGGCTGTAGTGGTTATAGGCCCTGGGCAGCTGCAGGGCAGTCACTCCCACCTCCTCAGCCCCTGGGCCCAGCTCCTCACGCTGCACAGAACCCAGGACGACTGACCAGGAGTTCAGTTCTGTTGTTGCCGCCCTGGAAGGGGAAGGACCAGGCCCAGGCTGTTGAGTGCAAGGGAGACAGTGACACCGTGGGAGATAGCACAGGGGGAAGATGGGTCCTTCTCTCCTCTTGATCTCAATTTTCTCATTTGTAAAGCTTCTACTGTGAAAGGTTTTTGTTAAGATTAACTTGATAGTATGATTCTCAATAAATGGTACTTTATTGTTATTGTAGGGGCAGGGGCCAATCTTATGGGGCTTGGAGACAAATCATCCTCCCCCAAAGCCAGAGACCCTGCCTGTGCCCAACCATGACTCACTTTTCAAAGCAGTGGGCAGCAGTGAGGACCCAGGTGTCTGCCACCAGGGAGCCGCTGCAGATGTGGACTCCCTGCCTCCTCACACTGGCCTGCCAGGGCCACTCGCCAGGTACTGTGTTGCCCTCCTGAGGGTCGGGGGGGCCAGGGCCGCGCTGCCCACAGGCTGTGGAGAGGAGGTCATGCTGATGGCAGACTCCTTTCCTGACCTCACCCCAGGCCCAACCCAGACCCAAGTAAGGCCCAGGGCCCACGTCCCCAGAGCTTACCACGCTGAGCTGCTCGAAGACCTGGGAAGAGAGAGATATAGGTGAGACCTGGGGGAGGCTCACCTGCCTGGCCCAGGCTTGATGGACGGCGTGCGTAGTGGGGTGGGCCCTGGGTCTTTGACCATGACTCTATGGCTACCTCACCAGCCCCTCCCAGAATGAAAATATTTATGTGAGGTCAAGAAACAGCTTTTATTGGAACCTATTCAGCATACACTCAGTAATTAGTGCTCCTCCCTCAGCTGTGCTCAGCACTCCTGGGCCTGAGGAGCAGGGCTTGGGGTTCAGCTTGGGCCCAGGCCAATCCTCCTCCAGGCTTCAGAATCCCCAACTCCTGCCCCCGCCACTGAGTCAGGGGGACAGCCTGTGTGTGTGCAGAGCATTAGCTTAATTTAGCTTAATTGTCCCCTAAGCCATGGAGGCCTAAAAGGAAGGATTAGAGGCCTGCGTCATGTCTAAGTTGGGGAGGGCCCCAAGAAATTGAGACCTCACCCCTGTTCTAACGATTCAAATTCCCGCACCTTCCCAGAAACCACCAGAGGTCCTCCCAAAGGGTCCCTGCCCTGCCTCGTCCCTTTCACAGGCACACACAAATACACCCATGAAACATCTGGGCCAGGAGAGCTGAGAGACAGGACGGAGGTAAAGAAAGAGAGACTGAGGCCAGGGGGCTCAGAATTTGCCTGAGGTTGTTCTATAAGTAGCGTCAGACAGGGCACAGGGTACAGGGCACAGGTCAGGAAAGGAGTCTGCCGGCAGCACCACACACAGACAGACGGGCAGCTGTGGATAGTCCCTGCACACACAAACAGTAACCCAGCCCGAGCAAATCGCACCCGTTTCGACACAGGTGGCCACATATACCTCTCCACAGGCAGAGCCAAATGCAGTTACGTCGCCACAGACAGACTTGTGCCCCGCAGGCAGGCTCCCCGCTGTGTACCAAGCTGTGGGGGCTGCTGGGGCAGAGGGTGGCCCCTGCACCCTCATCGTAGCACTCTCGCCTCCCTCACACAGATAGCTTACCCTCTATGAGGACCACCACTCCCAGGATGAGCAGCCCTGGTCCCCAGCTCTGTCTCATGCTGCTGCACTCAACCGCCTGTGCTCTGGTTCTGAGAGGCCACCTGGGTCTCCCGGCTCCACCTCTGCTCCGCCCCCAGTTGGCCAGGAGTCAGATGTCATTGCTTTCCTGGCCTGGCAGGGAGCCAGCAGCTCCTACCTCTGGGGCTGTGGCTGTGCGACCCTGAAGTGGTCTCTACCTGTCTCTGGGCTTCAGCCATGGAACCAGAGTTCCCCTACTTACTACTTGAGTGATCTTGGAGAGTTAACCTATCTGTGCCTTGCCCAAAAAATTCAGAGTTGCTGCAAATGTAAAAATGCTTAGACTACAGCCTGGGATACAGCAAACTCACTCCCAGCCTGGAATCATCCTGGAACTGTTCCCGCCTTTCATTTCAGCTCCCAGCCATTCTCCCAGGCCAGGGCCAAGCGGGTTTCACATACCTTCTCCCCGTGTCCGCGCCAGAGGCAGTGTGTGTAAGGCTGGGCATTGAGGGCCGGGGCCCTGTGCTGCTTGCTGACCGTGGGCCTTGGCAAATCCCAACGCCTCTCTGGGCCTGCTGCCTTCTAGAGAAACAGTTACAGTGGTGCCCACCTTTCTTGCAGGTGTTGGAAGGCTCTCAGGTAGGAAGAAAACTCAGGGTGCTTCCTTCTTCTCTTCCTGACTCCTAACTCAGGCCAGCCCAGACTGTTCATAAACCCTGATCCCAGCATGAGACAGCTGTGGGTAGGGTTAGAGCATAGTCGCTGGAGCCAGAGGGCCCAAGTGGATTCACATCCTAAGAGCTTCCTGACCGCTGGCACTAGCTGTGTGATCTTAGGCAATTTATTCAGCCTCTCTGATCTCAGTTTCCTCATCAAGATACTTACCTTATAAATGGATGTAGAGACTAAATGAGTTAACACACATTCTTTTCTCTTTTCGGAGACAGAGTCTCACTCTGTCGCCCAGGCTGGAGTGCAGTAGCGTCGTCATAGTTCACTGCAACCTCAAACTTGAAGGCCCAAGCAATCCTCCTGCCTCAGCCTCCCGAATAGCTAGGACTAAAGGTGTGCACGACGCCCAACTAATCTTTCTATTTGTAGTAGAGACGGGGTCTTGCTCTGGCTCAGGCTGGTCTTGAACTCCTGAACTCAAGCAATCCTCCTGCCTCAGCCTCCCAGAATAGTAGGATTACAGCATGAGCCACCAAATCCAGCCTAACACAGGTTCTTTTTTTTTTTTTGAGACAGAGTCTGGCTCTGTTGCCCAGGCTAGAGTGCCGTGGCATCAGCCTAGCTCACAGCAACCTCAAACTCCTGGGCTCAAGCGATCCTCCTGCCTCAGCCTCCCGAGTGGCTGGGACTACAGGCATGTGCCACCATGCCCAGCTAATTTTTTTCTCTATATATATATTTCTAGTTGTCCAGATCATTTCTTTCTATTTTTTAGTAGAGACGGGGTCTCGCTCTTGTTCAGGCTGGTCTCGAACTCCTGACCTTGAGTGATCCACCCGCCTCGGCCTCCCAGAGTGCTAGGATCTAACACAGGTTCTTAAACAGTGCTTGGCATGTGGGCAAATGCTCAGTGCATGTTAGGAAAAGAAAAAGAAAAAACAAAAACAAAAACAAAAACAAAAACACAACCTGGCGCTGGTCCTCCAGAGCTGCCAAGACTGGTTTGGAATGGTAGGTAAAGCAGCTGGAAGGGTTAAGGTTCAACTATAGGAAGAACTTCCCAGCAAGCATGTACAGAACCAGAAGAGCAGCTTGACCTCCCAGGAGAGGAAGGAGGCCTGGCTCCTGTGGGCAGCAGGAACAAGCTGCCGGTCTATTTCCTGGGGGTAGGGGCTGATGGGTGCCCCAGGCCTTGCTGGCTCCACACCGGAGATGGGACTAACCATAAATCACCCTTCCCAGCAGGCCTTCTAACTCTCCCTCTGACTCACATCCTTCCCAGTTCCAGAGAAGGCAAACACTTGGGGAGGCCTGACACCAGGATCCCTGGCAGACAGATGGTTCAGACTTGGCCAATTTATTTAAGAAATTTTATTGCTCAGAACCTTCCCTCCCTGAGCAATGGCAGCAGCTTTGGAAACCAGCCCTTGAGGACAGAACCAGAGGCACTGGGTGGAAAAAAGGGTGAGAGCGTGGCACACTTGATCCATTGTCTTGTGTTTGAGTATAGCAATGGGGAGGGCAGGGGGGGCGTATCTAGAAGGCCTTCTAGGGACCCAGATATGTCTCCCTTGGGCAAGGCTTACATGCCAAAGCAAAGCAGACAAGGTCAGCCTGGCTTGGGGTGAGGGCTCAGTGCCCCTTAACCTTGTCCTGGGGTTTTTGGAATGCCCGGAAACTTAGCAACATCAGGCCCACGTTGATGGCATAGGTGGTGATGCAAACGATGCAGAAATCATAGAGCACGAAGAACAGGATCCAGGCCAGGTAGACAGAACCAGCCAGAGACGCCAAGGAACTCAACACCAGCAGGATAGAGGCCCAGCGTCCCCGTAGGCAACCTGCAAGGCAGAAAAGGGTAAGGCGTGGGCTTCAGGGACTGGACAGCTCTAAATACTGCTCTGATTTCACGGTGCCACCCGGACAGCAGGAGCTGCTTAGGAAAGTCTCTAAAACAAGAGGCTTTGCCAGGCCCCTCCAAGACCTTGGTTCCCTTGTCTGTTCAGTGATCCCTGGGACGAAATAGGGTATTTTCCTGTTGAGCTCTACATGAGATGAAAGACAGGTCGTCCTTGGATTCCCTTCAGAAAGGAATTTCTGAGTCTTTTCCACAAAACTGCGGTCCTAGGTTGTCTTTAAGGGCCCTTCAGCCTCTGACAGTATCTAGACCAACTGAAAGACTGTTAGTTCCCACCCTGCCTCCTCACCCCCAGGATGCTCAGTGATAAGCAGCTAGCTGGCTGGCAGTTGTCTGGGCCACCAAGACTGCTTGGGGTGGGGCTAGGCTGGCCAAGGGGGAAGAGGCCTGTCATGAAGGGGTGGGGCCACTTACCTAACAACAGCTGTAGTGTGTAGAAGAGGCAACCATATATGCTGTTGGATTGATTGAGGACGCTGTCCTGTCCCAGCACGTGCTCTACCAGCCCAAAGCCCCGGCCCCACCTGGTGGTGGTTGTGGTAGGGGACCCAGGTTAGGAGTGTCAATCTAGAGCCCTGGACCCAGTCCTGAAAAGGTGACTTCCAGGAGGCCACCTGGGCTTCCCCTATTCCCATTCTCCCCTCCCCCCAGTCCAAGGGTCGATGACCTGGTGCCTAGCACCTGTGATCACGTCAGCTTTCCATGTCACTGCCCCTATCGTCCCCAATCCCCTAAGGCTGACCCCATGGCTCCTCCATGGGCCCCTCTTTTCATCCGAGGCCTTCTATAATTCTTAAAGATGGCAAGGCTGGGTTGACCCCGTTTTACAGAGTTAGTAGAGCCTGGGAACCCAGGGGAGATTCTCTTTGCCCTAGAGACCCACAGATCTCCAGCTCCCTAGCCACCCACTCTCCTCTGTATTCCATCCTCGATAACCCCTGTCCTTCAAGCACAGCCAGGCCTAGCCACCTTGTCCCCAGACACAGCCATCACCAACCCTTGGGTGCCATCCTAAGACCACCATCGGTCTCTAAGTGCTACCCTACCTCCCTCTTTTTTCCAATCACCGTTATTCATTGGCATCGGATCCACCTGCGATTCCCTAGAATAACCCCAGTCCCCAGCACTGTCTGTCCCCCTTCCCTGCACTCCTATCTGCAACACCAGTATCTCTGAGTTGCCCAGCCCATATGCAACACCCCCTGGAGCAGCCCAGCCCCCAAGTGTCCGTCCCCCGGGCACCCCGATTTCAGACTCTAGAATCGTCTAGCAACCTGGCCTCCAAGCACTTCTGGTCCCTGAGGCCCCGTGCCTTTCATTCCCGCGCGCACCTGGAGGAGAAGACGCGCGAACAGCTGATGGCTGTGCCCACGTCGCAGAGCGCCCGGTAATCTCGGTCCCGGGCGCGCGCCGCTTTCACGTGCAGCGCGTAGAGAGAGAGCACTAAGCCTGCCAGGCACAGCGCCAGCCGCACCCATCCGGGGTTGCCCCAGGTGGTGCTCATATCTGCAGGTCCCGCCCGAGGCGCCAGCGAGGAAAGCCCCAGCCACGGAGCAGGGGCGGGACAGGATATGGCCACACCACCCCCGGCCCTGTGGCTGGGGCGATTGGCCTGCCAGGTCTCCTCCTACTCCACGGTCCAATTGGTTGTCCTAGGACTCAACAGGCGTGATGGCGAGGCAGGAAAACAACGAGGAACGCTGGAACTGGTAAATAAAGCGTCAAGGGAGGGTGGGTGATCACCGACAAGGCGGCCGCCGGACATGACGGGAGTTGTAGTCGCGGCGGCTGCAAGGCAGCAAGGGAAATGGAGTCTCCAGAGTTTTAAAAATGATATTAATGTGGGTGGCAGTGTTTCGTGCTGACTCTGTATAGGCTAAGCTCAGTGCTAAGCACTGGAACATCCAAGACCTAGAGACTAGAGGATCAGGGGGTCCAGGGAATACTGCGATCCATTCAGGGACCAAGCATCTCTGAAATTATTTCAGACACTATTGGGGCTAAAACCTCCTGTTCTCCTGGGTTGCTCAGCCATTCCCTCCTGCCTCATCAGTGCTTCCTGCCAGCCGGTCTTCCTCTCCTTCTCTTCCTTAAATTCCCAGCACTACTGCCTTGGCCACACCCTTGACAGTATCCCAACCTTTCTACTATGCGGCGCCCGCTTGGCAAAACCCGAGCCTGGATGGACTCAACAGTCATCCCTCCTATCCAAGCCTCCTGTGGGCCAGCTGAGCACTTTCCTTCACAGACATCCCATCTGCTGATAACCTGTCTCTTCTACACCTCCAGCCTCTCCATCCTTGCCAACTGCATTGAAATTTGTTTCTCTTTCCCATCTCAGAAGCAGCAACAAATCTCCCTTCACCAAGAATTCCTTCATCAGAGTTCGAGTCTGCGGTGAGCTCTAATCACGCCACTACACTCCAGCCTGGATGACAGAGGGAAACCTTGTCTTAAAAAAAAAAAAATTCCTTCATCAGCTCCCTCCACCATTCCTCTATTATCCCATCTTCCCCTTCACATTCAAGTTTTTGGAAAGATTTTACAGTCTCAGCCTCTGCTTCCTTACTTATTCCTTGCTGCCCACACCATAAAACAGTTCCTGCCCCCAGCACTCCCCTGACACCTAGTGGCTGGTATCAGCAGGATGCTAAACCCAATGGTTATTTTTCAGATTTTATCTTACTTAACCTCCCAACAGTATCAGACACTGTTTTGCACTCCCTTCTGGGAACTGTCTCTTCCTCTGGCTTCTGTGATATTTCACTCTCCTGTCGGCCCTCCTTCCTCTCTGGCTGGTCCTACTCAGATCTACTGTTTTCTTCCAGAGAGTATCGTAGACAGATTAATGGTCTCCAAAGACATCCACGTCCTAATCCCTGGAACCTGTGAATATGTTAGGTTACACAGCAAAGGGAATTAAGGTTACCAAAGGAATTAAGTTTCTTCTGCTGATTTTAAAACAGGGAGATTATGCTGGATTAGGTCCTTTGTAATCACAAGGGCCCTTAAAAGTAAAAGAGGGTGGCAGAAGAGAGTCGGGGAGATGTGAGCACAGAAGAGACACAGAGAGCTACAATGTGCTGGCTTTGAAGATGGAGGAATGGAGCCCTGAGCTAATAAATAGGTGGCTTCTAGAAGCAGGAAAGGGCAAAGAAATAGATTCTCCCCTAGAGTGACAAGAAAAGAACCATTTACATCTTGATTTTAGCCCAGTGAGACCCTGTCAGACTTCTAAGCTACAGAACTGTAAGATAAACTTGTGGCGTTTTTGTCTTTCTCCACTTGTGGAGACCGACCATTCCTCTTTCTGGAATGTATTTTCACTTTGGGTAGCTTCCTTCTTTACTTTCACTTTGTATAGTTTCTTTCTTTTCTGTAATAAACTGTGTGGCAAAGAAAAAATTGTGGTGTTTTAAGCCACTAAATTTGTGGTAATATGTTACAGCAGCAATTAGAAGCTAATATAGGAGACTAAGATTTTGGCCTGTTTCTCATCTCTGTCTGTAGTCTCCTGGGGTGTTCCTGTTACTATTGCTGGCTTCTTCTAGAAGAAGTGATCTAAGAGGGAGCAAGATGGAAGTCATAGCCTGAGCAAGAGTGAGACCCCATCTCTACTAAAAATAGAAAAAATTAGCGGAGCTTGGTGGCGCAGGCCTGTAGTCCCAGGTACTTGGGAGGCTGTGGCAGGAGGATTGCTTGAGCCCAGGAGTTTGAGGTTGCAGCAAGCAATGATGACATCACAGCACTCTAGCCTGGGCAACAGGGACCCTGTCTCAAAAAAAAAAAAAAAAAGATAGCAGTCACAATAGCTTTATGACTTAGCCTCAGAAGTCACACACTGTCATTTCTGCATTGTCCTATTATATCAATTCTGCGCTATTCAGTATGGGAAGAGACTTCACAATGGTATGGATACCAGGAGATGGGAATCATTGAAGATTTATTGTTGTTCAAATCACCACAAAATTATGGCTTAACTATGATCTCACCACTGCACTCCAGTGCGGGTGACAGAGCAAGACCCCGTCTCAAAAATACATACATATATATATATTATGGCTTAAAACAGTAACAATCATTTTATTTTCTCATGTAGTTTTTATGGGTTAGGAAAATTTTGGCTGGGTGGTTCTGGCTCATGCAATTGCAATCAGATGGTGGCTAAATCTGTAACAATGAGAGGCTGAAGCAGATGAATGATAACCGAGCATCTCTCTCTCTCTTCATGTAGTCTTAAGACCTATCCATGTAGTCTCTCTGCATGGACTAGTTTGGGCTTCCTCACAGCATGGCAGCCTTGGCGTTAAGCTTCCCAAATGGTCCTCAATGATTTCTACTTCCTGGTATTCAGACTATTGTGTAGTCTCTTCCCACTCTGAATGGGGCTGAACTGACCCAATAAGATTATGACAAAAGTGTACAACTTTTGAGACTAAATCATTAAGATACTATGGCTTCCATCTTGCTTCCTCTTAGATACTCATTCTACAGGAAGCCAGCTACCATGTTAGAAAGGCACTCAAGTAGCCCTAGGGAGAGGTCTACTTAGTGGGGAACTAACACCTCTTGCCAACAACCGGCATTGGCTTGCTGGGCATGTGAGAGATCTGCCTTGGAGGTGAATTTTCCAGTAGCAGTCAAGCCTTCAGGGGACGGCAGTGTTGGCCAACATCTTGACTGCACCTCATGAGAGACCCTGAGCTGAAACCACCCAGCTAAGCTGCTCCCATATTCCTGACCCAAAGAAACTCTGTGAGATAATATATGTTTATTTTTTAAGATGCTATGTTTTGGGGGTAATTTGTTACACAGCAATAGATAATTAATACAGGGCAGTCCGACTGCACACATGGCAGCCCGCGGCCTCAGCACATGTGCTCTAGGAAGCCAGGTGGAAGCTACATCATCTTTTATGATCTAGCTTCAGAAGTCAAATAGCATCCCTTCTACTGTAATCATAGTTCCAAGGGGAAGGAACATAGACTCCCTTCACCCCCTGATGCAACAAATGTCAAAGTCATATTGTAAGAAGTTCATGTGGGATGAGCCATATTTGGAAAACACAACGTGCCACCACATGAGGCAACATTATCTCCTCCCATGTCTTCCCTTACTACCCACAGGTCACAACTTCCAAGCTCTGACCTAAGCCCAGATCTCTCTCCTGGCTCTAGGCCGTATAGTAGAACCACATCCTGGATATCATCATCTGGATATCTTACAGACCTATCAGATACAACACACCCCAACTGAACCATTTATCTTCCCCAAACTTGCTTTTCCTCTGGGGCCTCCCTTTTTAGGGATAGCCTCTCCATCCTCCCAAACCACCCCTCTTGGACTATTCTTTTACTCTCACTCCCCATAATCTATGCACACCACTACCCTGATCCAAGCTATCATCACATCTCACCTATATAATTGCAGTATCCTCCTTGCTGGTCTTCCAGATATAGTTGTACTCCACCCCAAGATCCATTCTCCACACAGAAACCAGAGTTATCCTTTAAAAAATAAAGATGCTGTGGTCGGGCATGGTGGCTCACGCCTGTAATCCTAGCACTCTGGGAGGCCAAGGCGGGAGGATCACTCAAGGTCAGGAGTTCGAGACCAGCCTGAGCAAGAGTGAGACCCCGTCTCTACTAAAAATAGAAAGAAATTAGCTGGACAACTAAAAATATATAGAAAAAATTACCAGCCTGAGCAAGAGCGAGACCCCATCTCTACCAAAAATAGAAAGAAATTAATTGGACAGCTAAAAATATATATAGAAAAATTAGCCGGGCATGGTGGCACATGCCTATAGTCCCAGCTACTTGGGAGGCTGAGACAGTAGGATTGCTTGAGTTCAGGAGTTTGAGGTTGCTGTGAGCTAGGCTGACGCCACGGCACTCGCTCCAGGCAAGAGAGTGAGACCCTGTCTCAAAAAAAAAAAAAAAAAGTGGCACAGCCAGAAAAAATTAGCCAGGCGTGGTGGTGCATGCCTGTAGTCCCAGCTACTCGGGAGGCTAAGGCAGAAGGATTGCTTGAGCACAGGAGTTTGAGGTTGCTGTGAGCTAGGCTGACACCACAGCACTCTAGCTCTGGCAACAGAGTGAGACTCTGTCTCAAAAAATACATAAATAAATAAAATATAAAATAAAGACGTAGGCTGGGCACAGTGGCTCACGCCTGTAATCCTAGCACTCTGGGAGGTTGAGGGGAGAAGATCACTTGAGCTCAGTAGTTGGAGATCAGCCTGAGCAAAAGTGAGACCCTGTCTCTACTAAAAATAGAAAAATTAGCTGGGGGTGGTGGTGCACACCTGTAGTCCCAGCTACTTGGGAGGCTGAGGCAGGAGGCTCACTTGAACCCAGGAGTTTGAGGTTGCTGTGAGCTAGGCTGATGCCATGGCACTCTAGCCTGGGTGACAGAATGAGACTCTATCTCAAAAAATAAATAAATAA
>CAUYSK010112991.1:0-72740 GCA_963575035.1 Avahi laniger | reverse complement strand
AGTTCGTAAATCACTCCTCTAGGGTATATACCTATGATTAATTTTTTTTTTTTTTTTTTGAGACAGAGTCTCACTGTGTTGCCCGGGCTAGAGTGCCGTGGCATCATCCCAGCTCACAGCAACCTCAAACTCCTGGGCTCAGGCGATCCTCCTGCCTCAGCCTCCCGAGTAGCTGGGACTACAGGCATGCGCCACCAGGCCCGGCTAATTTTTTCTGTATATTTTTAGTTGTCCAATTAATTTCTTTCTAACTTTAGTAGAGACGGGGGTCTCGCTCTTGCTCAGGCTGGTCTCGAACTCCTGAGCTCAAATAATCCGCCCGCCTCGGCTTCCCAGAGAGCTAGGATTACAGGTGCGAGCCACCACGCCCGGCCAGGATTTTTTTTTAATTTCAGAATATTACGGGGGTACAAATGTTTAGGTTACATATATTGTCTTTGCCCCACCCGAGTCAGAGCTACAAGTGTGCCCAGACACAGTGCGCGCTGCACCCATTAGGTGTGAATATACCCATCCCTTTCCCCCCCTCCCACCTGCCCGACACCCGATGAATGTTATTTTTGCAGTTTTCATATTCTGAAACTATTTCAAAATAAGAAGTTAAAAAATGAGTACTTTAAAATTTAGATGTAATGAAAATCTATGTATTACCACTCAGAGTTCATAAACATTAATAACATTCATGAGTGAAGGAGAGGTGGCTGTGTTGGGGCCTGGACCACTGGACTATGTCAGGACAGATGACGCGTGAATGTCTCCCATGGATCAGGTATGGTTCAATGGGAGACAGTGCCGGTGTGAGGCCACTCAAGCCCTGTTCAAGAGAACTGCCTAAATTCGTGCAAACCCCAACAGAAGGAAACTGTCAGATGACGTCTAAGGAGTTGAGGAAGGAGCGAATGATCAGCTGGACTTGCTTTACTCAGGGAAACTGCAGGTGAGAGATCCTTGGTAGTGGGAAAGAGATTGTAAAAACCCACTTACGTGCTTCTGGGGCTTGGTCAGCTTTCCACCCATAGCTAAAGAACATGGATACCACAATGTTGCTAGGTAGGTGGGACATTTTTTGCCACTTTTACTTCTCTTCCCCCTTTTGGCCCTGGAGGTGAGGGCCAGAAACCCTAGCCAGCAAGACCGGGCAGGAAGGGTAAAAGTGTGAGGCTGGGAAGAGGGAGAAAAAATCAAACTCCCCTTCCATCACCACCTCTATAGGCTTCTCGCCTGTATTAGGTCTGCATTGGGGTAAAAAATTAGCTTTTAGTGAAGTTTAAGTTTTAGTTATTGCACTGGATTGGGTGTGTATATTACTGATTGTAAGACCTTATATTATCAAGAGTAACTATGAAAATCATGAGACTGCCCTAAATTTCATTCAGGGATAGGAAAGAACTAGACCTATTGAATAAATGTAAAAGGATAGTGGGAGATGAAAAGTTGCTTTCTGATTACATCCCATGAGTCTGGCTAATTTGGTATAATTATGACATAACATGACATAACATATAATATATCATATGAAAGGCACTATATTGGCCAGATTAGGAACTGGGCTCTGGAGACAGATTTTTGAATGGCTTTATCATTTAGTTATCTAACCTCCATGTGCTTCAGTTACCTCCTTTGTAAAGCATGTAATTGTGTTATGAGCATTAAATAAGTTAATATATTTAAAGTGCCTAAAACAGTGCCTGCCACATTGTAAGCAGGAAGTGAATTTCAGCTAAGATGATTACAATAGCTTTATTTATCGTTAATTGTAAAAATACTCAGTAACTACATGCAATAAAATACATGTTTGGGAGATGCAATACACATTACTATTATAAAAGTAATTAAAATTTGTGAACAAACAGGTTGAAAAAGCATTTTTATAAAAGTAGTCAGTTATCCTTATATAATGGTTTATATGGCTGAGAATGGACTTCAAATTTTTTTTAAAGATATACTTTCTTCCCCCTCTGCTTGTGTCTATAATTGAATCCCACTAGTATTGTTGAAAATTTCACAAACCATTCCAGGTGGGCTCCATAAAAATTCATGCTAGGTGAGTTCAGGTGTTGCTTTTGTGCTATTTATCACAGCTTAAAAAAAAATTTTTTTCCCTACCTTTTGTTGACTCCCTATTGATTTCCTGTGGGACTATTCTCCCAGGTTCTCCTTTCTCTTCAAACCCCCAACCCCTTCATCATACTCCCTAATATTATCTCAAGACTATTCCACTAACATGCCAGAAAAAAATCATTTGCTAAAGTGGTGCTCCAACAACCTCACTAACACTCATCTCCTCTATTCCTTTGGTCCTATTTCCCTTATCAAAAAGAGTGTCCTTCCTTCCCTCCAAGGTGAACTTCCCAAAGTTCTGATTTCCATCTACAAGTGAGCAGCTTCATTATTCTATCTCAACTTCTTCAACACCTACGCAATATTTTTATACCATTGTAGTATAAAATTCCCACCCCAAGTCAAGAGGAAGACAAATATTAACGGCAGCTGAAAAATCTCTAACAATGAACCAAAATATCTCTGGTTCATAATAGCATTTTTTTAACCAATCAGAGGGTTGGAGGCAGCAGGTGAGAAGAAGAGGTAAAGATGGTGCAAAGAAATATGTAACTATTGCAAAATGGGCATATATTGTGATTTTTCCACACCTTCTGTTTTGTGAGTTAGCCATGTAGTGTCTTCTTCACCAAACAGCTCCTATAGAACAGGAATATCCATGTCAATCTTCTTTGCTTTGTCCATGTTCTCCCATACACTCTCCACTTTGTTACAAATCTGTTGAGCTATAATTGAAATGCAATAAGTAGCACATATTTAACACTGTATAATTTAATAAGTTTTTACATAAGCATATACCTGTGACACCATCATCACAATCAAGTTAATGAATTTATTTCCTTGTGTCCCCAGACAACCACTGATCTGCCTTCCGTCACTATGGATCAGTTCACATTTTCTATAATTTTATGTAAATAGACACTATGTATTCTTTTTTTTTGTCTGGCATCCTTCACTCAGCATAATTATTTTGAGATTCATCTGTGTTGTTTCATCATATCAATAGGTCATTCCTTTTTATTGCCAAATAGTATTCCATTGTAAGCAGGTACCACAATTTGCTTATCCATTCATCTGTGGATGGACATTCGCATTGCTTTTAGATGTTTGCTATCATAAATGAAGCTGCTTTGAACTTTCTTGCACTGTAAGTCTTTGTATGGACATATGCTTTCATTTCTCTTGGATAACCATGTAGGGAAGGAATGGCTGAGTTAGTAGGGTAGATTTCTGTTTAACTTTTTAAGGAACATAAATCTTAACATAAACATAAATTTTAAGAAAAACTCTTTCCCAAAGTGGTATACTACTCTGAACATTTTAAATATTTCGAATATCCATTTTTGTTTGATAAATCACATGAGTGGAAAATAGGTTGGATTAAATTCTATGAATAGTACAAGATAAAGTTTCTAAAGAAAAATTATGTCTAGTCAGCTATGTCTGCAGTCAAGTCATAAGAATATAATCCTTCTGTGTCTGCTTTGCTAAATGACACACTTCGGATATTCAACAACGTGAGGACACATGCCAAACAGAAATGCATTCACCGACCAAATAGCAGCTGTCCTTGGAGGGCTGCTGATTAACCAGCAGGGCTGTGATAGCTCTGCAGCCTGAGCAGGTGGCCCCGTGCCAGGAACATAACTATCTCATTCGTTTTAATGGTTTTGGCAGCATGCAATACTCATGTCGTCTTATTTGGATGAAGCTTCCAATTTTCATTATCCCTTTGGGAAATCAATCTCAGATAAACCACTGATGGCACTGTGTGTATGTGTGTGAATACATGTGTATATACACCCCTACACATATATTCACACACAGAGTTACATATATAAACCTAGACATCTCTCTTGCTCCAGTAAGATTGAAGGTTGTAGCTGTTGCCCAAATAGTGACAATCTGAGCAACTTCTCACTTGTAAGTGACTAAACCTGTGAAAACCTATGGCATTGAGTGAGCAAACTTCCAGAGCCAGGAGAAGGAAGAGCAGGAGGTCAGAGTGGATTGGTGGGAGAAGCCATCTGAACTCTGGCCCAAAACCATGAGGTTATAGACAGGGGTCGTGCAGTAATTACTGGGTGGGGACAGGCCATCAGGAGGTCCAGAAGGTGCCAGGGAGGCAGCCTGCATGTAGAAAGTGTTTTCCAAGGTACTGTTGTGAATTATTCTGATAACTTTTGGCTACTATCACAACTCATTCAAACTAAGAAGAAATTCTCCTTTAAAAATGGTCTCTAGGCCAGGCACAGTAGCTCATGCCTGTAATCCTAGCACTCTGGGAGGCTGAGGTGGGAGGATCGCTTGAGCTCAGGAGTTTGAGACCAGCCTGAGCAAGAGTGAGACCCCATCTCTACTAAAAATAGAAAAAATTAACCAGGCATAGTGGTGCGTGCCTGTAGTCCCAGCTGCTCAGGAGGCTGAGGCGGAGGATGGCTTGAGCCCAGGAGTTTGAAGTTGCTGTGAGCAGGGCAACAGAGCAAGACTCTGTCTCAAAAAAAAAAAAAAAAAAAAAAAGATCTCTTGAGGAGTTACTGACTTTCTCATGTAATTTTGCTGCATAACTGCCCCCTATACTGTATAGCAAAATAGAGCACATTGTCTTAAACTATCATATTCAACATTTCACAGCATCAAAGCAATACAGAAATTTGGTAATTTATAGGCAAGTTACAGATGAGCACAGGCTTAAAATTACTAACTTTAAAGAAATTTTTTGGCCAAGACCTCTCTGTTTTACTTCCCTCCAGGGGCTGGTTTTACCTCTGGCCTTGACTTCTGAAGCTCACTCAGTTTTCTGCCCCAAACAAGGCAGGGATGCACCGTAGAGGACTGTGGGCTTTTCTTCTCTGACTCTTTGTGTTCCTGCAGTTTCTGGGTTAAAGGTTTGTCCTTGCACTGACCTCCACCTGTTCCCTTTAAACAAGGGGAGCTTTGTCCTCCTCCCCCTTCTTCATTTTGGGTACACAGTTGCCACCTTGGTAACCCCAAGGGCATCCTCCAATTTTGGGTAACTCTTCACAGAGAATAACTGTCACATTCTCCCAGATTCCCTGGTTCTTTCTAAATTCTACACCCTGCCCTCTTTGGGGAAACTCCCAATTCCCATCAACCTATACACTCTGTCCTTTTAGGAGGCCACATCTGCGGCTGTCCTTCCTCAGACAGCATCATCATGATGAACTCAGTGGCTGTATGCAAACTTGATGTGGTTAACTTGGGGGAGTGTTGCCCTAACCTTATTTTCTGGAAATAGCATGGGCTTTTAAGTTTTAAAAAGGCTGAAGCTGAATTCACTTACCAACTAGGTGACTTTGGCCAAGTCACACTGAATCTCAGTTTCTTTATGCATAAAATGAGGATAATAATATCTAACTCTCGGGGTTATTTATGAAGATCAGGTGGGACCATCTGTGCAAAATTACTCTAAGCCATAAGATGCTTTTAATGCATGTGGTTGGGTTGGGCAGTGGCCACTGTAGGGTTAAGGTCTGGTTGAATCCTGACTGGTACTGCCTGTGACCCTGAACTTAATTCTTAATCCTTGGAGTTTCAGTTTCCTCATCTGTATACTGAAGATAATCATACAGAAATCTTATAAGGATTAAATGAGATAATGCATATGAAAATGCCTAGAGCCTAGTAGATTTGCACAGAAATGACACAGATTCAAAGATTGGAGTATAATTAGAGAATTTAAATATTAAGACTTCCTGGAATCCCCATTCCACCAAAAACAGAGAATCTAATTCTTTCTGTCTTGTCTTTCTGATAATTTTTCAGATCTAGAATATGGAAAAAGCAATCAAGAGACACATTACTTTGTACAATAATTCTGAACAACTACAAACCATTGAACAGGAATGTGAAAATTACTCTCCTCTTAGATACATAGTAGGCATGGAAGAAAATGCTGGATACAATCTGACACGGATTTCAGGGAGGCAGTGGCCCCAAAGCCTGACTTTTCCATTACTCATTCCTGGTTGGTTCTCTTTCTAATTGGAAAGGGATAAAATTCCGATTTTATCCCTTCTCCTATCTCTACACTTGAAGCCTTGTTCTTATGTCATAAATTCCTTCGATTTCCTTACCTCCCACCTTCCCTGGTCCATCTGCACCGATACTTCTTCTCTTCTCTTCTTTCCAGTTGCATGCCCATCATCTATCTCATTCTTCGCCATGTGACCTCAGACCTCACGACAATACTGAGTTCTTGTGAATCATAAATTCCTCTCTTTTTACCTATTGGCACTTCCTCTCTTCTTTCCCCAAGCAGAGACATTTTCTGATTTTTCCCATTAAAAAATTGCTGTGCCCTGGCTCTGCATCACCTACAAAACGCTTCTCTCCCCGTCATAACTAAAATTCTTCCACGGATGATCTCTGCACATCAGCTCCACTGCTTGACACCCTCATCACACTCAAGCTGTATCTGGCCTCTGCAGGTGCCATTTTCCACTTTCTGACCCCGCGAAAGACACAGGTCTCATTTTGGTTTTCAGTGGCCTGGACCTCTCTGTAGCTGGAGACACTGTGATTACCCCCTTTTCCTTTAGAACTCCTCCCTCACCTCTCCCACACCCCTCTGCATTAGTTTGCTTCCTCCTTTGTGCATCATTATTTCACAATCTTCTTTATAGACAGTACTACCTCTGCCAATGCTTCCAGGTTGAGTCTGCCGGATTTTGAACCTTGCCTTGATACTGTTCTTAACTTATTCTCGTCCATTGAGAAGTCTCATTCACCTGGGACTGGCTACATAATTTGTAAGGCCTAATGTAAAATGAAAATGCAGGGTCCTTTGCTTAACACTTGTTAGGAATTTCAAGATGGCAATAGCAGAGCATTAAACCAAGCATGACTCCTGTCTTAGTCCATTTTGTGTTGCTATAACAGAATACCTGAGACAGAATAAGTTACTATGAAAGAGGTTTATTTAGTTCATAGTTCTGCAGTCTGGAAAGTTCAAAGGTACATCCCTGGCTTCCAGTGAGAGCTTTTGTGCTGCCTTGTAACATGGCAGAGAAGGTCAAAGGGAAAGTGAACACATGCGAAGACACAAAACTCGAGGAATGTCCTAGCTTTATGACAACCCACTTGCGTGGGAACTAATCCATTCTCATGATAACTAATCCGGTATTGCCAGAGTGAGCACTCACTACTGCAAGAGGGGCAAGAAGCCATTCATGAGGGATCAGTCCCCATGACCCAAGCACCTCCCACTTAGCCCCACTTCCCAACACTGCCACATTGGGGATCAAATTTCAATATGAGTTTTGGTGGTGACAAGCCATATCCAAACTAGTGTAGTCCCCATACAACTGCACAAATCACATGTCCATGAAGCCAGCCCTGTATTCAACTTCGGATCTTCAAGGACAGTGTCTTCAAGGTCCATATTTCTAGCTCAGCCCCCTCTTCTTAGCTCAGGGCTTACACACTATTCCCAGAACTGAAGGTGTATCAATCCTTGCTCTAGGCATATTGTATTTAAACCTGGCACTTTCACTTACTAGCTGTGTGATGTTGGGCAAAGCACTCCATCTTTCTGAGCTTCAGTGTCTCAATGTGACATCTGAAGGCTATGGGAAAGTTTATAAGTATCAAGCTGGTAAGACAATACTCTGTTGATAATTACATCCTATAAATAGCTATAACCTGTACACATTCATAAAAATGTAGAAAGTATGGAAGCAAGAAGACTTGGTAGCTGCTGCAACACTAATGTTTGTCGCTTATCCAGTTATTTGAAAGTTGAGAAAGTTAGGACAAACAGGTAGTGAGCTTTGTGAGGAGCTTGGGAAAAATTTTTGCCTCAAAGAGGTTATTTTAAAAATATACATAATATTGTATTTCTATACAAGAACAAGGACTCTGAGAATGAGCACATAGCAGGGTCTAGTCAGTCTGGTTCTAGGAACTTGACATCATGTGCTTTGAGCTAATGGCTGGGCTCTAATCTCCTTCAAACAAAAGAAAGTGGACTCATATAGCAATGAGAACACCAGGCTTGGGCTACAAACATTCATTAAAAGATTGCTTCTTTGATGAGTGATGAGGGTGTTTTCAACTTTCTTCTAGATATCACAGCCAAGATGTTCTGTTGGAATCTGAAACCCTACATGTACTCCATAAAGAACTCAACAATTGCCTTCCTTCTCAAACCTGCTTCTTTTCCTCAATCCCCTATGTCAGTTAATGGTACCACTGACCATCAAGTCACTGATGCTAAAATCAATGATCAATTTTTACTCTGCTCTCCCTTCTTCAACTCAGCAAACACCCTCCATGCACCTCTAGAAACAACAAAGACAGTGAGTGCATCTAGAACCCACAGAGACAATGATGGACGGATTGGCTAAATGAAAATAGAAAATGGTTCAGTATGACAGTAGGCATTATAAACAAAACAAAAACACAAATAATAGACCAAGTAAAATATTATTTGTAGTGTTGATTTCATTTTATAGCCCCAATTCTACAATTATTATGTAATTATTCATTTTCTTACTTTTCTCAACATTGTTCCATAGATAGAATTACCACCCAAATTATTTAAAATTCCCATAAATCAACAAGAAAAAACACAAATAAATGGGAAAATGGGCAAAGGATATGAACAGACAATTCACAGAAATAACACAGATGACCCATACACTTCTCAAAAAAAATCTCAATTTAGTAATAATTAAGGAAATTCAGAATAAAATTTTAATATATAATTTCCACCCATCAAGTTGGTTAAAAATGTATATTTTGCTTTGGTCAGGAGCAGTAAGAAGATAGTGTCTGAATTCAATCAATACTTAAAATGTGTATACTTTTTGAGCAGAAATTCTACAACTAAGTGGCTATTCCTAAGAAATCCTTGCACATTTGCACAAGAGGCAGACATAAAAATGTTTTATTGAAACACTTTCCGTAATAGCCAAGAAGGGGAAGGATTACCTAAATGCATATCTGTTGTGCAGAATTAAGCAAATTATGGTATACATATATATTATAGAACAGATAAAAAGAATGAAATACGTTCATATGTTCTAACTTGGAAAACCTCTATAAATTGTTAAGTGAGAAAAAAAGTTGGCATTTCTGTTAAATTAAAACAAAGAAAATTTTAATTGTATCATACTCATAGATAGGTAATGGTACAGCAACAGGCCTCGCGGGGTCTGTACACAATGACTGGGTGCTTACCTCTAAGGCGGGGAGAATGACACTGTTCATGTAATTCTCCATTCGTGAATACCTATAACAAGAATCAATAACCATGTTAATTACAATATGTAACTTAAAACTATAATAATTTTAATTACTTTAAAAAATATGGCCGAGACATTTTATCATCTCACTCTTGGATCAAAATACCCGATTGTATCTGACTAGCATATACATGTTTTTGTAACCTAAGGCAGTGTTCCTCAAAGTGAGGCTTATAAAATACCTATATTAGAATCCCTTGTGGTGCCTGAAAAAAAAATACAGGTCCTCCCAGCTCTGCTTCCAATGGATTTAATTCAGTAGATGTGGGATGGTCCCAGGAATTTGCATTTTAAGAAACTTACGGTCAGAGTTCAAGAACCACCGGAGCAGGGAATTCACTTTATTTGGGTTTCACAGTCCTTTAGATGGTTTTAAATTCCTGGTTCTCTTTAAGGAGGATAGAAAATAAAGCCATATTAACATACAGTGGTATTTGAGAGGTATGAACAGGAGACTGTAATTTAGTAGCTAAATTTTCAAAAATGCTGTGCAACCACCTGTGTTGTGGACGCAGGTGCTGACCTGAAGTGGTTACTTGTATGCAAATCTGCACCTGCCAGGTTTGCACCAACTCAGAGTAGGCAATAGAACATGTGTTCTATCCTGCTTCTATCTGCAGTGTTCCGGCTCTGCTCCCAATTATGGTTCTGCTATTCTTTGGTATTCTCCAAGGAGATTTATTTTGTCTAGCCAGTAGAGTCAAGAAGAAACATCCCTGTGTGCTTTAGGTATTGTAGCACCTGCATAATACAGTTATCTATTTACCTCTGTCTTTCTCCCTCAAGACCATGAGGTTCTCAAGGACAGAACTTACTAGCTCCGTGTGTCCAGCTGCAAGCATAATTACTGCTGAACCATATTAAGTGCGATACTGTCCATGTATTATTTCTACCATGAGCTATTTTCTTTTTAGTAAGTGAATCTAGAAATGACGGTCTGTGAAGTGAAAAATTTCCCCCAATTTTGATTTCTCCTGCTTTTTGCCAATCATATAAAGCATCTATTTTGTTATCTCGAGTCAGATAAATGCAATGAAAGTGATTTATTGATACCATTGTTTAGAAATGGGAGCCACAGACTATTCCAGATTATACTGATTTCCATCCTTTCAAGATGTTTTGTTTCCAATTCTTTTCACAGAATTTATACACTAATATCATAACACTTACCACATTTTAATAAAATTATTTGTTCAATTTTGTTCAGGTGTCTTATTTTCTTTCATAAGCCATTAGTTCCTTTAGGCCAGGCAATGGACCCAGTGCCAGGTGCATAGAAGATGTTCAAGAAATATTTGATAAATTAATGCCTCATAAGAATTTTACATGGTTTAGGAGTTTTTCAAATAATTTTCATTTCTATGCTTTTTCCTGATAAGACAACTCCTTCCTTTTCTCAAAAAAAGTCCATAATTTAACGCATACAGCATATTTTCAGGGGTAAAAAAACTCAGTTGAATTGTTATATAAAGATAGAATCTCAATCAAAGAAACTCTTATAATCAACGGAATAGTTCCAGCAGAACTCAGAAGATGTGGTATTTAAGAAATAAATATTATAGTCATTAAAATAATATTTTCATTTCAGCTGATCATTTGTTTCTCCATGTACAGAGGAAACAAGTTGGACTAAGTGAATTTTAGTCTGCCCATCCAATTCTAAAATTCTGGTTTTAATAACTGAAATGTGGTTTCTTCATAATGACAACTTAAGAAAAGTGACTCATACTTGTGTTCTTGTTCTTTTTTGTTGTTCTTAACTTTCAATACACTTTCTGCCCTTTTCTCTGGCCTTTTAACATTTGAAGACCAAGGGAAGAGGGAGAAAATCGATTGTCCAAATATTGACCCACTTTACAAAGTTGGTGCCACCTGACTCTGTAGCTGGCTGAAAGCTGATAATCCCCCTTTCACCACCTGCGATTTCTGCAATGTCCCGAGCCAAAGGCCAGTGATCACGTCTCCTGCAGTGCTGATTTCCTGAAAAAGCAGTTCAGAGTCACCTCTGAGGCGACTTCCCCAGTTAGGACAGCTGGCTCAAATTTCAGTTTGTGCTTTGATTGCGGGTTTTGAAGTACCAGACGTGCTACGCATAATACAACATATTGTTATCTTTATTTATTAGTCTCTGTGAGAATTAATCATCTTTAGCTGATAGCAATCCCTCCATTGTTTGTGGCCCCTCTCAAGCTTTGGTTTTCATTTGCCACTTAGAATTTTATCTATTTTTCATGCCAGTCAATAATAATTAGCCTGAAATTCCATTTTAATGCTGTGAAGATGACTGCTCCTACCCCTGAAATGCCATTAGGTAATCAGGACCTTGGCACATTGGGAAAATGCTGTTTTAATCCTATATTAATTGTAACTGACTTCTGTTATCATTTAGGAAAAAATGGAATTTTTTTTTTTTTTGTCTCAAGAGAAGACTATATTTAGGTTGAAACCTTCAAGAATTTTACAATGTATTTCAGGATATCTGTGAAAAAGGAGGACCCCTCCAGGATCTTGGTGAATTCTAGTTTCTAGAACTTACTTCAGCTTTTCTGTCACTACTGATAATGTTTTTCACGCATGCTGAAATACTCAATTGAAATTCAGGCAGACATTTTGTGGGTTCACATCAAACCTCCATATAGTAGTGAATGATTTTTTTAAATTTCAGAATATTACAGGGGTACAAATGTTTAGGTTACTACATTGCCTTTGTCCCGCCCGAGTCAGAGCTACAAGCATGACCATCCCCCAGACGGTACACACTGCACCCATTAGGGGTGAATATATTAATGAGTTAGATAATCACTGTGTCTGGAGAGGGCCTCTGTGGGAAGTGTTCGCATTTCTTTTGGACCACCTGCATGAGAGGCATCACCTGCACCAGGTGAATCACGGATTCCCGTGGGATTCACCAGGGTACTTAAACCATCAACCCAGAGCCCCAGGCTAGAGCGATATGGTCAGAATCTTCAGGAGTCATTTGGGGTTATGTTTTCAATACAGGTGATTTCAGCTCACTGTTGGTTAGAGAACCACTGCCTCAAATATTTGGGGGAGTGGTTCCCTAACTTTAGTGTGCTTAAGAAGCACAGAGAGAGCTCATTAAAATGCAAACCTTTAAGCCTCCACCCTAGAAATTCAGATTCAGTAGGGCTGGCTCAGGGTCCAGGCATTTACAGTTTTAAAGAGCATCCCAGGTGAAACGGCTGCTGGTGGGCCAAAGAAACACACTTTGAGAAACACGGGGATAGCAGCTGACCAGACTTAGCTGTATACAGCAAATTGTTGAGTGACCATCTGAAGAATGCTGGTTATTAGAAGGGAGTGTTTCAGTAGCTGAGTGCAATGTTCATAATTACTAGGAGATCATGCAGAAAGCTCTCTTTCTGACAGTGAAATATTAATTTTTGCTTTTATCATTGAAGATAGCAAGAATATGCAGAAACAAGTATCAAAACGTACACATGAATACTTAGCAAGTGCCACTTCTTTGTATACAAAACCTGGGGAACACTTGGGCCTCTTTGTTTCACTTTTCTCTCCTCCTCTCCTCAATTACTGCAGGAGCGCTGTTGGAAAACTAAAGAAGTCACAAGAACAAAAAGATAAAAGAATGTAGTTTCTCCCCATACCTCTTCTGTTTCCCACCTCCCCAACATATAACTACTATTATATTTATCTAGCTGCACCCAGATCTTTCTAAAATACAACCACACCAAGTCAATTTCCTTCAGGGATTTCCAGATGCGCTCAGGATCAAGCCCAGATACCTTGGCCTGGCTGAGAGAGGCCATGATCTGTTCCCTGCACACAGCTCTACCCATCGTGTTTTGCCCTCGTTTAGTTCTAGGTAAAAGTTGCCAAAAATCAAGTCACTGGAACAAATTTGACCAGAAAACCAATTATCCTAAAGACACCCAAAATATTACATTTCAAAAAAAAATGTGGCTTTTAAAAAATATTTATAAAGTTTATGGCAGTTTATATCAGATAGGATTTTTAAACAGCTTCTGTTGATTTCTGCAATGTTTTAGTTCACTGGTTTTCATTATATTGTTTTCATAGAGGTGTTTTAAGGAGTTGAAATTCAGTTTCACAATTGTGGTTAATCAATCCATTCATTTAATCTGGTGCAGGGTGAGGAAAGAGGAACCTTTTCTTTCCAGGTGTGTGGGAGGAGTGCGGTGGTGCTGGCCTAGGGGGTTTCAGGGAAAGCATCTCTAATGTCTGCAGAACAAGAGTGGGCCAGCCATGAACAGCTCCATGGAGAGAACAGTGCAACTCTTTGATAATAAAACTTAAGGAGTTTAAAAAAATCATGTTTACAGCATTTTATAAATCTTGTAGCAATTCATGTTGCCTTGGCCTAGCTGCAAGGGAGGCTAGAGATTGAGTATCGTTATTTTTAGCGTTCTGCCTCTTAGCAGGAGGCAGAGTCGTTCTCAGTAGGGGACTTCCCCATTGAAACAAGGTTCAGATGTAAGTTGCCAAAATGAATGATAAATGTCAATGTGGTAGCAGTTGGGAGAAATATAGGAAACAAGAAGGTAAAATGATCTAAAATCATATATAAACACAGGTTTCTGTTAGTTTGCAGCTAGTTTCATGTCACCAAATTCATTTAAGTCAATTATCAGTGACCAGCCAGTTTCTGTATTTTAGGAACCTTGGATTTGTGATTTGGAGAATGAGGATTTCATGTGAATTTCAAAAGGCTTCAACTAAAAAAGACTAAATAATGAAAACAAAAAATCCTTGAAGTCTGTTGCAACCATTTATAGGAAATGATTAGCTAAAGTATTTGGAGAAAGTTAAATAAAGTAAGTTTTTGATAAACTGAAAAATTGGCAAATTGATTACTCAGTAAATTGACAATACTGAGAACTGAGTTTTGGCAAATCCCCCAAGTTGCTCTCTTCTCTGTGTCGTAATCTGTGCTGATTTTTTTCTCTTTTTGGTTTTTTTAAAAAAAAAATGGCCTCCTTCCTGATTTCTGCACTTGACATGTGCAGACCACGTGCCTCTTTCCCTGACCCCCTCCCACTTGTCAGGGCCTTTCCGGTCTCATACATTCCCTACCCTCCAGGCCAAGTGCGTGCCCTTTTCCTTGTTATGGGGTTCTTGGGGGCAAACGTAATAATCCTCACCATTTGAGCTTAAACAAGAAAATAATTGTTTCTTTGAACGAAGCAAACATTCAATAAACAGGAATATGATATATGTCTAGCAGCAGGTATCCCAGCTTGTGGTGGTTTCAAACAGGTAGTCCAGGTTTCCAGAGCCTTGATGCCCTGGGGCCTGCCTTCCAGAGTGGGATGAGAAAGGCCCTCAGAGGGTCTGACACTCAGAGCTGTATTCCCAAGCCCCGGAAATCCTTTCCAGTTCTTTGGCAGATGGTCTTAGTTGCCAAGCATGTGATACAAAGGTTCTTGTAATGGCTATGCAGCAAGGAGCTCGTAGAAAGCTGGCCATAGGCTGCAACACAGGCAGCAGGCTGCCTGGGACTGGCTGTTGACATTGCTGCCCTGATGAGCCCAGTAGCAGGCCTAGCATTGAGATTAGGGCATTGAGTCTCTAGTTGCTCTAAACTCTGGGAACTGTCTTTAAATGTCATTTGCGGTGCAACGGTACTATTGCAGAGGGTATGTGACTTTGTTCTTAAAGAGGAAAAAGAGATTCATATATATGAAGGGCTTTCAATCTAATTACATATATATGATTATATATGTGTATATATAATTATATATGTATAATATGTATAATTGTTTCTTATATGTTGATCTCGCCATTAGATTGTAAGCTCCTTACATCACATATATTTTTCTTTTTAATCTTTATATACGAAAAGCCTAAGAGCATGTCTGACATGTAACAGATGCTCAATAAATACTTGGTGAATAAATGAACATACCCCAAACAACCTCAAAATTCCATACAAAATTCAGTGTATTGTTCAGTGATGTGGTATAGAACTACTTTAAAAATCATAATGATTTCATTTGTGAGATGTCATGTGTTATTGGATGAAAGTTATCAAATATATACTGCCAATAAATTATAAAAATTGTTACAAAATAAATTACGTACATGTAGTTAAAATATAGGCAGATATATATTATGATGCTGCTGTCAGTGGTAAAGTAAGTCACTTGAAATGCTACACTTATGCTTCTCTAGTGGTCTAGACGGGTTTTAAAATGTTAAAAAATAAAATCCTAATAATTTTACTCATTCCTGCATACACAGTTCCTAAGATAACACCTAAAGGTCAATAAATATTTGTTGAAAGTATAAAATAGTTTTATTTGACTCTTAGGCAAATCGGGCACAGACTGAGTGTATGTGAATCTGGCTTTTAGAGGGAGGAAGAAATAGTTTCTTTTCCAAATGCCTGACTATTAAGAATCAAATTACAAACATCTTTCTTCTTTCTTCCTTGTATTAGTTTTCTGTTGCTGGGTAACAAATAACACGTTTAGCAGCTGAAAACAATACCCTCTCATTAGCTCACAGTTCTGTAGGTCAGAAGTCCTTCACAGCATGACTGGAGTCTCTGCTCAGACATCGCAAGACTGAAATTGAGATATTGTCTGGACTGAGTTCTCATCCGGACACCCTGAAGAAAAATCCACTTGCAAGCTCATTCTCTTGGCTAGCAGAATTCAGTCGTTTGAGGTCGTACGACTGAGGTCCCTGTTTCTTTGCTTGCTGTCAGCTGGGGGCCGCTCTCAGTCTCTCTCGGTCACCCACATTCCTTGCCACGTGGCTCCCTCCATTCTCAAACCAGCAATGGCATGGCACAGTGAAGCCTTCTCCTGCCTAAAATCTCTGACTTCCTGTGTCTCTGATCTCTAGACCCAGATTTAAAGAGCTCATGAGATAAGGTCAGGCCTACCTGGATAATCTCCTTCTCTTAAGATCAACTGATTTGGGCACTTAATTACATCTACAGAATCCCTTTTGCCAGCTGATGTAACATAGCTGTGGGAGTGATAGCACATTATGGTCATGCTCCACATAGCGACTTTTCAGTCGACAGCGGATTGCACATGTGACAGTGGTCTCGTAAGATGATAATACTGTATTTTTGCTGGACCTTTTCTATGTTTAGAAACGTTTACGTACACAAATGCTTATCATTGTGTTACAACTGCCCGCAGTACTCAGTACAGCACGTGCTCTAAAGGTTTGTAGCCTGGGAGCAACAGGCTATACCGTATAGTACAGTCTCTGTGTGTCGTAGGCTATATCATTTTGGTTTGTGTAAGTGCACTCAGTGATGGTCACACAAGGATGAAATCGCCCAACAATGTGTGTCTCAGAAAGCATCCCCGTGATTAAGTGATGCATGAATCCATATTCACAGATTCTGCCCACACTCAGGGGGAGGAGGTTATACATGGGCATAGATCATTTCAGAAATCTGCCTATGACATTGGCTTTGGCTTGAGCTCAGGTATCATCAATTGTGTGTATGTGTGCGTAAGAGGTTATGTGGTTTCACAGTGTGGTGTGTGAGAGGTTGGATTATTCTGACCTTTGAGGTCAGTTCAACTGATCCACAAAACAAGGATCACTGCAGTAGCATCATTTTGAGATACGAATATACTTTTGGTGTCTGGTCTCTTGGATGGCTTCTGCTCTTTTTTTTTTTTTTTTGTGGTCAGAAAGACTTTCACTTTTCTCTTGGCTGGTTTCTGGTTTTTCATATAAAAAGACAACGACACATGCTTCTTCTTGTGGAAATAGCTGGGTCTAAAGATTGGAGGCCAAAGAATCTGATCACAATTTCTCCTCCTGGTAATCCCTTTGGATGCTGTGGTAGCTAGGGGAAGCTTCTTTATTAATTTTCCATGGATTTAAAGTTAAGTGATTACTCAAGATCTACACAAGGGTTTTGATAGCAAATGTTTTCCCTAAGATACTATATTCTTATCAACATATTTGGGGTGATAAAAGGCCATTACAGAAAGTAGTGGAAGATGAATTATAATCCTGAAGGTGTGGAATAATATGTTATCTTGAAAGGGACTTTAATCCTGGTATTTCTGAGTAGCAAACTGTGTGTTGGTAGTGTAGTCTAGGATTCAAAACGGTAAAGCAGAGAGCCTTATTCTAGCCCAAGGATTCTTTACCTGTGGTCCACGGACCTTTAAGGTTCACAGATGGGCTTCAAAGAGGGCCAGGAATCTTTCAAAATTAAATGTTAATTGTGAGTTTGTATGTGTATTTTCATGTTCTGGAGAAGGGCTAGTGCTATCATTAGATCCACTCATGAGTCCACTTCACCAAAATGATTAAAAACCACCACGCTAATTGCAGGACCATCTTTGAAGGAAATTGAAGCCCATGAAGGTGAATTGTCTTACCTGAAATTACGGAACTAATTTGTCTGTTGTATGACAGAGATCTAACACACTGTTACTGTACTTTATCCTGAGAGAGATCTTTCAGATTGCACGTGTGACAGTTGTATATTAACCAAACCAACATTATACTGTTTTTTTGGAAGTAGTTTCTTAGATATATGGCATCCTTAAAAAAAACAGCAAGCTAAAAGTAGGGAAGGTATACTGGATTGAGACATTGCTTTATGCATAATAAAAATGCAATCAATAGTTGTTGAATAAATGAGTGGTATGGAATGTTCTATTTATAAAACAAAAGTATATGGGAGACCTGCTTTTTTACTGGTACCCTGCTAGTTACTGCTGGAACTGCTATAAAAATTACCTCAGAGGCAAATTTTTTTTTTTTTAGATAAAAGGAGAAGGAGCTCATGGAATAATTATGAAAAATATATCAAAGATGATGATAATAATGATAATAAAAGTACTTGAGTGATTATGATGTACCAGATGTGACTGTGCTAAATGATTTATCTAAATTATCTTATTTAATTTAATTCTTGCCATGATTCCATGATTTAGAAGTTATCACCATATCTTCAGATGAGAAACTGAGGAGAAAAAGGTCAAGTAAGTTCCCAAGGTCAGAACTGGTACCTGGCACAATTTCAAACCCAGAGGGGTTGACAAAAGTTTGCACTCTAACCTCTGTGCACAAGGTTCCCTCCCAATAATGGGAGTAAAACAGTGGAATAGTTCAGTTTTTAAGAATTGACTAGCAAAAATAATATTAATTATCTTTAAGACATTTTTTACCAAAACCCTCCTCCCATAAACATAATACACACATGCAAATTGATCTTTAGGATTTACCTCCACGTTAGCTGTGTATTTTTCTTTTGTGTACAGTTTTCCTTTGAGTCCAGGATCAACTGAATCAACAGGGAAGAAATGTTTTTACCAAAGCCTGCTAATGTCAAAAATAACAACATAGATAACCCCGCAGAGATAACAGAAAAATCAAATGTGAGCCCTTGGAGTCAAAGGCAGTAGAAGTGGGCTCTTTTTAAGCTGAGCTAAATGTCTGCTTTTAATTTAATACAAGAAATCTAGGCTCTCCATGTGCACAACATGTAGATTTCCATTTGTTCTTAGTGTTTATATGTGACATAGGCAATTAATCCATAGATTTTTTTTTTTAAAACCACCTTTTATACATGTAAAGGTACATGCAGTAAAAGACACAACTCATGAGGTTTTTAAAAGTTTAATTCTTACAACTTTCAGGGTGACTTGAATCTGGGTCCTAAGACTGGGGTTTCACAACTGGTGATGGCAGAGTGGATCCAATAGTGACCTAGTTATTTAGGGTAGTTTTACACTTGCGTCCCAGTAACAGGAACCAACAGCAGTGCCAACCTGTTCCTGCTAGTTCCTATTCAAAAGGATCACAAGGGAAACGTGGGTGAACCAGCTGTTCTAGTGAATTTACACAGTACCACCAGGAGAACTGGTGTCCCCACCACTGTGGGAGGCTTTGAAATACCAACAACAGCTATCTGAATGTTCCCAAATGCATGAAAATAGCTGTGGAAAATGGTGATGATTTACTGGGGCTGACTGGGAATGCCAGACCCAGTGGGCAGAAGGAAGGTGAATGGCTTTAGTCCTTACCCAGCCTTTGCTTAACAAGACGTGTTCTTGGGCAGGTCCTCCCTTCCCTGTCCCCTCTCCTGACTCCCGGAGTGAAGGGGCCAGGCAAGATCAGCGACTCCAGTGAGGAGCTGGAGGAAGTGAGGATTTGCCTCCTTCCCTCCACCCCCAACTTATCAGAACTTCTGGAAGAGGAGAGAGTGACTTTTTAAAAAAAACAGTCAATAATTAAGTAAATTTTTACATTGAAAAAATTTAAATGCATTTTTTAATACAAAGTTTAGAAAAACTGTGAGATAGTTATGTTTCTCAATAGGAAACATGAGTTTTCAAGGCTGGGAATTGGCCCATTAGAGAGTCCATTTTAGTTCTGAATTAAGAATTTGGTCAATGGCTGCAGGAAATGAGTTCTTCTTCCTCTATGAGCCAATAAATAAAAGAACTTGGGATATTCTTAATATTTATCTTGTATCTACCATGATACCCATCCCCCCAGGTCTGGGGATGTGGTAGTGAACAAATGAGACCAAAATCCCTGCCCCCATTCTAGATAACAAATTAAATAAAGAAGTAAATTAAGTATTAACTTAATATGTTAGATAGTGCAGAGGATGCTGCGATGTCCTGCCCAGGTCCCCTGTCATTGGAGGAGCTGCTGTTCCACTACTGGTAGGACTGTGACAGATACTTGAGTCCTTAGAGGTGTTGCCTCAGCTGCAGGAAGCTGTCTCGCCCAATGCAAATCCAACGACTGGTCTAGGAGTATAAGATTCTTGCCTGGCCGTCTGGTCAGCAGGGGACTACGCTGAAGCCATGTCTAGCTCCAGAACGCCCTGTGGCCAAGGCTGTCATTGAGATCTGCATGGCCACATCCTTCCTTGTGGGAGCATTCATAGCTCTTCAATAAACTCTTTCCATTTTATACTGCTAAATACCTTCTTTTCTTTGTAATATTAAATTTTTAAATACGCTCAAACACCCTTAATAATTATCATTTATCATATTAAGTTCTCACTCTTCTGGCTGGCTGTTCTAGGCTTTCCTTAATTTAGTTTCTCTCAACTTCTCAGACTCGTTCACATGTGTCCTCTGCTGCAATCAGATAGTTTTGCCTTTAAGTCTTCACTCAGGTGATCTCCTCTTCTGTTATTTCTGGAATGTCTGGAAGCTCTCTGCGGCTTCCCTTCTCTCTGTCTCTGGGAAGCCTACTTAAGTTTCAAGACTCAACTCAAGGGCTCTCTCCTCTCTGAAGATTTTCCCGTCTTCCTTCAAATACATATCTTTCTTTATTTTCTGAACTGTTGGAATTTCAGTCACCATCATACTAACGTATCTTCTTGTTCACTATGATTTTGTTACTTTTAGCCCCTCTGACTTGATTTTAAGCTGTTAAAGACTGTGCCTTTATATTTCTCTCTTCACAATGAAGAACACGGATTAAGGTTTAAATAAATTCATATTCTTAAATTCCAGCGCAGTCATGGGCTATTCAGCAAACATAGCCAATGATTTCTGTTGGGAGACAATGTGCTTAATCTACTAGAATTCTCTGAGGGGGCCAATAAACACTCGGATATAATTTTTTTAACCTTTCAAAAAGCCTTGACAATGTTCCACACTAGAGGTTATTTAAAAATAAAAATGAGTCACGATGAGGTTGCGGGGAATGTTTTGTCATGGTTAGGGAACTGGCTTAGGGATCGGAAAGAGCCCGAACCAGCTCTTCTGGTAACGAATTCCATATGTTTACAACCTTCTGCCCAAAGAAAATGGGGCTCTTCTTGGAATAGTGGGTCATATGGAGGGGGACCCCGAAATGGTGCATGGCTCAGTTTTACTAAATATGTTTTGGAAGGCAGTTTATCATGAAATCTTTCTCAGAAGTAGAATGCCAAGTCAAAAGAGGGAAAACTCCAGAACATTTTGGGAGGATACATGTCATCAAAGAAGTGACTGATGAGTCTGAATGCTGGCAGTGACAAGGGGGAAGCACTAGAGGAAAAGCAACACAGACTGGTTTGAGGAGGTGATGAGTTCTGAGCTATCTGTTACTACCAAGCAAGGGAACCAAGACATTCGCTTCTTTGGATAGATCATTTGGAACATCTACAAGGACTGTTCTTAAAATATTTGATAAACATTTATTTAGAAGAAAGGCCAAAGCCTGCCTGGGGGAAGAGCTAAGAAGGTGGAAGTTCTAACGTCTTTTCTGTTGCCCTGAGAAATTCAGTTCAAACCCAAAGTTGCGTATCTATATCAAGGAAACAAAACAATATCTCTGCAGTTGACTGAACTCACCTTCCCCAGTTACTCTTTACTGTTATTCTCTCATGAGTTTTGAGCTCTCACCTCCTCACTCCAAGAAATACTGCTATTCTGAATGTACTCCTATTTGATAAGGAGGGAATTTTAACATAAGAGTTGCTTGTTGCTGAAAATTAGTCTTGGGAGGAAGAGACTTTACAAACAATCTGAAAGATGTGGATGATCAGAAAGAAAGAGGGCTTTATTGCAGGAGAAAGTATGATTCCCAGCTGAAGAAAAAGATGGCATTCAAGGCCATGATAAGGGGATGTGCTAAGACAGGTGCAGGGTGCCTGGGACCGCCAGAGCCAAAGCAAACATTGCCAGGGGCTGGCAAGACATTGATAGTGGCAGGACTGGGTGATGTAGACTTTGCAGTTAAATATTTTACAGCTGCATATTTCAAGTCTGGAAACTTCTGCAACAAATAATCACATGACTTGTGAAAATTGCAACTCATAGCCTTTCATACTCCTGTAAAAGATTTAAACAGGCAAAATGGGTAGGTGTGAAGCTAGTCTTATTTTAGGGATAAGCCCATCTGTGAGATTACAATGTTCACAGGAAAATCATGATTTTGAGTTAAGTAAATAACAATGACTCTTTTGTTTAACAACCCAAATATATAAAGCAGAAGTCATGCTAGATGGGGCACCCAACAGTGATGTGCAAGGAATACCTCAAAAGGAGAAAGCAGGACTTTTTCTTTTTTTCTACTTTCTTTTTTAAAATGTCCTGTACAATGATCACAGCCATTTCTTTTTAGGCAACTTAACAACAAATTATCAGCATTGACAAAACAACTGAAGGAAAGAGGGAGCCAAATCTATGGTGGTGAGCACAGAAGAGGAATTTGCCCTTGGCAGGGCTCTAGTGATAGAGAAGCTGGATCAGGGACTTAGGGAAACAGGGGACCAGAGCAAGAAACAAAGAGGTGGCTATGCTGACAGTAAGGACTGGGCTTTTAGGATGCCATCAGGAAGGACTTTTTTTTTTTTATTTCTCTCAATAGCCATGAACAGATATTTTAAGAAGGGGCAAAATAATCAATCTTTCTAGATGAAAAAGGATTGCATTAGGAGTCCATAAATTCCTGAAAGTGAGAAGCTATACGATGATTTCAATACAAGGACCAATTTGACCTTATAGAGCAGGCACAATGTGGTAGTCAGTGGGCTGCATCCTGGGGCACCCTGCTGGGCAAGGCCACTTATCCTTCATGGAACTGACCACGGAACCCCATGTCCAAGGAGCGGAAGCACGGGGAAGCATACATGAAGCCTTCAGCGGCTACCTAGATCCTCATTCTCTTTCTTCGGTTTCCCATTATAGCATGAGTCTCACTGAATTATGGCTGCTTGTTTCCCTGGACCTCCTCAAAGTTATAGATTGTATTTTACAGAATACATATTCATTGGCTAGTTAATTAAATTAATGGAATGAAAGTATATGTCTCAAGGGGATTTGAGACACGTATACGGAAATACCTAAGAGTGATAAATTAAAAATAAATAAATGCATAAATAAATAAAAGGTGGCATTGAGGTAAAGGGAAAACAGATTAGAAAAAGTAAGATATATCCAGGAATAGCAAGAAACTCTTAAACTGAATTTTTCATGTAGGATGGAGGTTTTCTAGGCAGAAAAGTGAAGTTGTAAGAATTCTAGGCAGAGAGTTCTGGCATATGGCATTTTGAATAATGATGATGTTAGAGCCCAGGGTGGGAGAGGGGGCGGTAGGTGGTGTAGATGCGCTGGAGATAAGATGGGAGCTATATTATGGAAGGCTCTACAGAACTCGCTGTGGAGTGGGATTTATCTGTGGGAACCTGGGAACCAAAAAGTGTCATGACTGGATATTTTAGAAATCTCTCTCCAGCAGCAGGGTGCAGGATGGACTAGAACATAAATTGTGGAGCCTGGTCAGTTCCTTTAATCTCAGTTCTCAAATCTCTCTCCTCAGAAAGTGATCTTGCCTCTTATTTTCCTATTTTGAAGAGAAAAAAAGGGACTATTCGGTGTGAACTGTTTTGAATACTTACTTATTTCCTTAGTCAACCAGAAGTGTACAACTGCCCTCATCCCCTTGCCTACTAGTCAATAAAAGACGTAGCTCTTTTCCTGCCTGAGGCTCATTAGTACATAATATCTGGTCAGGCATGTGACTCTCTCTCTCCTGTCTTTTGTCCCCTCTCTGTCCTGGCTCCTTCTCCATAGCCAACAAAGCATTCCCTTCCTCACACCCTACATTCCCCTCTAGTCATCTTTCTCTTCTTTCTTCCACAGTTAAATTGCTGGAGTTTTTCTACATTCACAGCCCATATTTCTTCTCTTTTAAGTCACTCATCAATCAATTTCAATCTGGATTTGATCCCAAATTGCTCTTGCCAAGATTTCAGTGACCTCCAAGTAGCTAAGTCTAAAGAATGCTTCCATTCTTATCGCATTTGACACGACCATGGCATTTTAAATAGTTGACTATTCCTACATTGAAACTCTTTCTTCCTTAGTTTTCTTTTTCCTTTTCTTTCCATATAGAAAATATTATTATTACATCCCTGGCTTTTTGCAAGCTTAGAATCCTATGCTTGTCTCTTAAATGTTTAAGTATTCTAGAAATACTTATCTGGATCTCAGAAAAGAGATGGATTACAAGGACATATTTGGGCATCACTAGCACATGGATTCACATGAAACCACTGTCAAGATGATACACAACAAGGAAAGGAAGAGAACAATGATATAATCCAAAGGAATATCAGTATTTATGAGGTTGGGAAAAGAAATAAGATAAGACAAAGAAAGGGCAAACAGAGGAGTAGATTTACAAAGGAGAAAGAAGAATTGGAAAAGCCATGAAAGACGTGTTTTAAGAGGGATGTAACTTACATCCCATAGGAGGTCAAGCAGCATAACATGTAAAGAATTCACTAGTTGTGGTCATTAGGGTGCCAATGCGGCCTTTGAGGGGACAATTTCAAAGGAGTAGTGAAAACAGAAGAACAGAAGCCCACTTACACCACTTACATAGGTTACTGAAAGAATGGGAGGTTAAGAAATGGAGGCATTAAATTTATACTTCATTTTCAAAAACCTTAGATGACCGGGGGGTGGGGAGGAGAGAACAATTTGAGAAGGAACAATATTCAGGGAGGTCTTTGTCTCAGTCTTTTCCTGCTGCTATAACAAAAGACCTTAGACTGGATAATTTCTAAACAGAAATTTATTTCTCACAATTCTGGAGGCTGAAAAGTCCAACAGTAAGACACCTACAGATGCAGCGTCTGGTGAAGGCTGCTCTCTACTTCCAAGATGGTACCTTGTTGCTGTGTCCTCACATGGCAGAAAGATGGAAGGGCAAAAGTGTTAACACTATGTTAAGCCTCTTTTATATGAGCATCAATCCCATTCCCGAGGGTGGAACCCTCATGACTTAATCACCTTCTAACACTCCACCCACATGTAAGACCCCCTCATCTCCTTGATGATTACATTTCATCATATGAATTTGTTGGGGGGATGCATTCAGACCATAGCAGCCCTTTAGGATGGTAGAGATCTGAATATACTTAAAAACCCCAGGCAATGTTAGAAACTAGTAAGACGTAACTCTATGACAAATAAAACAAAGAGTTAGTTTATGCAGAGGTTACTAGCACATACAGTCCTCGTAAATGGATATTCATTAAAGAATCATCTAAATGGACTGAAGTGCTAACATTTTATAGGATTTGTTGTAAATGAATATGATATATTAATTTATGATAATATTTTCTAAGAGTCAGAAGGTTTTGTGTGTTCACAGTATCAATAGGATGTGACATGGAGGCCTGGATCTGTCACCAACCATTTAACTGCTTCAGGTTCCTATTTCCTCATTTCCAGTTGACAGAATTGACCAAGATGATCTAGTCTTCCCTACGTATTTTCAAGGGCTCCTTTCACCTCCAGTAATCTTGGTTGTTTCTCTAGCTAGATTTCTCTCATTCCAACATCTGTCGACATACTCTCCTGGGTCTTTGAGTTCCTAATGAAAAATTCTAAATTTTACATTTTCATTTTAATATCAAAAAAATAAATTTTTGATTCTTCAGATGACAAAGTTATTCCTACAGATTTCAGCACCTGCACTTATTTTTGTATTTACAAATGTACATGTGGGTTGGCTTTTTAATACTCTAAAGGACTTTCAGTAAATTTTAATATGTTGGAAAGCTTCTATAGCTACCTAGGATAATTTGTTCTATTTTCAAACTCATAACATATGTCCTGGGGCTACCGATGAATTTATGTTGAATTATTTTATCTGAATTAATGACAAAGCTTAAACTTTATATCAATAATTTTAAACTAAAAGACATTTTCATAAAGTGAGACTTTCATTTCTTAAGTGATTTCACACATTGCTGCTTTGATGAGACACCATGAAAAGGACATATTGCATCACAGGAGCCTAGAGGGCGGCAAGAAATGGAGGTAAAACTTAACCCCTAAATGATGTTCTCAGGTCAAGCAAAATCAAAAGACATTTTAATGCTCTGAAGAAACAAAGTCTCTGCAGAAATTTGGATGGGCAAATTTGGTGGGAAAATGGAGAGATCACATAGCAAACAATACAGAACTGAAAAGAACCGTTGCCGTTGCTGTCAGTACCCTTGCACGTTGAGCGAGAGGGTTACATTTTAACAAAACAACTGCATCGTCCACATTAAATTACTTCATTTGAATTTTTTTGGTTTGTGGTTTATATCTAATTTATAAATTTATTTAAATTTGATAGCTGTATAAAAGCTATAGATATAAGACATTTATACCTGGATTTACGTTTATGGATATTTAAATAATATTTCAATTAAATAATGCAGGTTAACATGTGTATGTTATTAATTTTTTACTTTTAAAAGATGTCAATACTTAAGGTTTGAGAACCTGGTATTGATTATATAGCTCTCTATATTTGCCTACCTTCCCCTAAGCAAAGAATGGGAAAACAGATGGCATTGGCAGCTGAGGGCAGTGGCTAACAGACAGAAAGGCCGGACAATTGTGGGAATTTCATGGACAGAGCTTCCCCATCGCCAGGCTCAGATCCTCAAACTAGGGAAAAGCCACAGGGAAAGGTAGCATGAGATCTCAAAAACCACATTGCCCACTGTTTGGGGGAAGCCAAAGGAATGAGGAGGGTTAGGGTGACAATACAGCAAGGAGAAAAAGTGACTGCACAAATACAGTATTGGTTTTGTATGTATGTTCAAGGAATTGGACATCGAAAGTTAAATATTGGCCAGAAATGTACCCAAAGTGGTTTTCAAAAGACCAATTCAAGGCTGGAGCACTAACAAAGGAAGCAGCCAGGAGGACATGTCCTGCCACCTTACAGATGGTCAGACCCTCCAGTGAGGACTGTGTTCAGGTAGCAACTTCACAATTCAGTGAGGACAGAAAGCAAATTTGATGAAGGAGGTAGAGAATGGCGTCAAGCAGGCAGGTGAAAAGGGGTTAAAGAAACCAAAGGCATTTAACTTGGAGAGGCAAAATGAAAGAATAAGAAATTATTTCTACTGACAATTCTGCAAAGAGAGATTATGCAAAATTGGTGACCAACCATTCTCCATCTCATGTAATTACAAAATAAAGGACACAGTTCAAAGGATATGGATTTAGATTGGTAACATTTAAGAGAAAGCACCTTAAACAGAGCTTGTGGAGAACTCACGGGTTCTTGACAGAAGGTCTCAGATTCCCCTGGGAGAGCTTGCCAACCGATTTCTCAAGATCTGACTTGGACAGAACGAACTCTCTCCACTGGCTATTTCTGAGCACGTCTAAGAGGAAGGAAAAGTCAGGAGTTGAGAAATGACTGACTCCCAGCAGGGTGTCAGGGGTGGAAACGGCCAGGGCTCTGTCTGGGATGCTGCAGAGGGATCTGGTGGAGTGCGACTTGGCGAGAACTTCCGCGCTGGTAGGACAGGGAAGAGTCAGTGAGCCCAAGGTGGCCTGCTGAGAAGGGGAGGTCATGCTTGGAGTTCTCTGAGTGGAAGGAACTGTGTCCACATTAGGCTGTCCTTTTCATTAAGGTTCACATACAGCAAATTATTTTCAGTACTTGCTAATCCTTTCTACCCTGAGTGTAGCGTCAGCCCCTCTAGCAGCTCCTTCAGCCTCTTTTAGCAAAGGGCTGGACGGGTTGATCCCCACCCCCTCAAGTTTAATTCTCGTTGAAGGTCGAAATGCTTCTGTTTCACCAGAGAGCTCCTCAGAAAGAACACTTAAAGAAAAAAAAAAAAGGACAGGGCAAATGTACTAACAATTTGGCCTTTGGAAAGGTGGGTTGAGAAATTCCTGCAAGTGTAACTCTTACAGTTGCAGCTGTTATTTAACTATTTAATGAGTGCTGATCTCATAGGCAGACTAGAAAAGTAAATCACATGTTGGCGATGCTTTTGGTTGTTAGATGACTATTTTGAAAGTTCATACGCTGGGCACAACTCTCTGTGGAATGTCGAGAGAGAACCATTTTATGGGGATGGTTAGTGTGTGAAATGTATTGGGAAAACATTAAAAAATGTGACTTTGGTCTCTGACTTTACCATGAGGAAAATCTGAGGATCAATGAACCGCCATCAAGTGAAACCTGACATCCCCAGTGTCATCTTTCATGAGATAGGGTTAAGCAAGGACCTGTCTCTGGGAGCAGGCTTTCTAGGTTTCTATTTGCATGTTTTATGTTGGGATTGAAGTAGGGAGGCAGAAAGGTAGGGCACTCAGGAAAAGGCATAGCAACACTTTTTATTACCACATCTTCTTGAAATTGATATTTTGAGGCTCACTGAAGATATTTTCAATAAACTCAGACTTTGAGAAATCAGAAACAGTTTTTGAATAGATTAGGTCTACATGCTTTGAATTCAAAACAGAACAAATCAATCAAATTGTTGAGTGTTAATCTAAATCAATTAAAAATTAGTTTAAGTGTTCACAATCTCAAATGATTTTTGGCTTTTTGATGAGGTTTCCTAAGGGCTTATCCTCCCCACACCTTTAAATGAATAAGAAGAGAAACCAGTGAGTGCTTTACTAGTGGGTGACCGACAGGCAGAGACCTTCTCTCGTGTTGTTGCTACAAGGCAGGAAGGCGGAGAAGAAAGAGCATTGGATTAGAAGCAGCATACCTGGGCACACCTGGGCCTTGGCTCTTCCTCTAACACTTGGCACCTGGCTGATTCCTGTAACCTCCTTGGCCAAATATTCATGTTTGAAAAATGATCACGTCTAAAAATCTACCTGACATCTCTGAATAGCTCAGTCTCAACTGATCCAATGTTGACCTCATCACCTTGCTTCTACAGTGACTCTTCTTCCTGTATCCTCTGGCACGGTGAAGGCAGCCAGATGGCCAACTAAGAAGAAAGCCACTGGAGATTACCTTCCCTCTCTGCCTCCCTCCTTCTTTTTCCCTTTTATAATCGGTCTCTCTTCCATCCAGTTGGTCACAGAATCTGGCCATTTTTTCCTCCTGAACATCTCTTGACTCTGTCCCTTTCTCTGTGACTCCCTTTCCAGAGCCCGTGCCGCAGGGCAGGCTGACTTGATCCCTCCACTGCGCTCCTGTCTCTGAACTGGTCTCCGTACCTCCCAGCATCTCTGGGCTCAAGTAGAACATTCTCAGCACGATGTTATCATTACAATCTAGCTCCTGACCAGCTCCATCACTCAAAATCTTCCTACTCTCCTGAAGATAAGGGAAATTTTTGTGGGTATTCAGATGTGCTGTGCTCGCTCACATCCATACCTGGGTGTGTACTTCCTGCTGGCAATTCCTTCCCACCCTTTTGTGCCTGAATAACCACATTCAGGCTTTAAGATTCAGCTCAGGGATTATTATCTTTCCTGAGCCTTCTCTGCTCTCCACCCTCCTGTCCCCCCATTCCCAGTCTGGGTAGTTGTTCCTCTGTGAGCTGCTAAAGCACCTTGGCCTTCGTGGCACATTGCAGCTCACTAGTCTGCCTTCTGCAGCTGACTCTGAAAGCAATTCATCTTTTATTCCTGTAGCTAGCATGGTCCCTGACACACGGCAGGTAGGTCAGTGAATGCAAGTGAGAGAAAAAGAAGGAGAGAAAGGAGAAGAGGGAAAAGAAAGAGGGAGAGTCCCAGCGACTCAGGAGGCCGAGGTGGGAGATTAACTTGAGTCCAGGAGTTCAAGACCAGCCTTGGAAACATAGCAAGACCCTGTCTCTAGAAAAATTAAAAAAAAATTAACTGGTGTGGTGACACCTGCTTGTAGTCCCAGCTACTCAGAAGGCTGAGGCAGGAGCATGGCTTGAGCCTAGGAGTTCCAGGCTGCAGTGAGCTATGATGACGCCACTGCACTCCAGCCTGGATGACACAGCAAGACCCTATCTCTAAAAAAAAAAAAGAAAAGAAAAAGAGAGGGAGAGAGAGAAAAGAGAAAGAAAGGGAAGAAGGAAAGAAGAACAAAAATGATTGTTGAGCAATTTGGTGAAATTGCGAGTGAGGGGGTAAGAAAAGATTATTTTGAATGTCATAATGAAGAATTTGGATTTAATCATCTGGGCAATGGGGAGCTATTGAATGTTTTTGAATAAAAAGGTAAACTTTGCTGTTATTTACACAATTCTCTTTCATTTTTTTCTTTCTTTCTTCCCTTCTCTCTCTTTCTCTCAAACCAATATTTATCTACCAATTACTATGTACTAGGTGCTGTGCTAGCCACTGGAAGCCCAGAGATAACTAAGGTAAGAACTCTATCTTCAAGGTTCTATAGTCAATAAGAGGAGATAGCGAAGGAGACAAATATGCACAATTTCTTGTCGGAGGCATTGTGACAGAAACATGAACAGAGCAGGGCGCAGGCTCAGAGGGGACGGTGGCTGTTACGGTTCTCGCTGGTGAGAGCTGAGGTGGAGTCTTTCATGGCAGTGTGGTGGAGGCTGGCTAGGTGCTTGCCGGCCCCTCTTCTGGGGCACACAGCTGAACTCTATCTCATCCTTTCTTGTGGACGGGGGAGGATGGGACTGAATTCTGGCCAATAGCATGGGGGAGGAAATATGAGTTCCACTTCCAGGCCTGGCCCGAAAGCCTCCCAAAGATTCATAGGAATGGGGAAGGTCTGGTGAGTTGACAAGCCCTGGGGATTTCTCGCTTTTCTGGGCCCTACTTAATCACAGAAGGGTAGCCGTGGCGGGAACAAGTGTTCATCTAACACGAGGCCTACTGTCATTGAGATAAGGAGGCTGAAGCCCGGGGAAAGGAAATGACTGGCTGTGCTCCTCAGGAATGGATTCCTAGAGCTCTGGGCCCGCAAAGAGTTTGCCTCACGGGAAGAATTGCTGCCTTTCTTCTAAGCCTGAGGTGGTCAGGAAGCTCGGAACAGAAGGTAAGGAGCAACCGCGGCAATTGATTAATTTCAGGTGCCTTGAACAACAATCTCACCTCCTACTTAGTTCTACATCTTACTTTAAGTTTTCTTCTTTCTTTTTCCTCCTTCTTCCTCCCTCCCTCCTCTTCCTCCTTTTTCTTCCCCTAGTCCTGGTTCCTCATGTTTTCACAGCATTAGCAATTCTGCAAGAAGGCGAATTATTGATGACAGTCACACACATACTGCACATTCTCGCCTGGGACCGGCTGTCAGTGTCGCTGCAGGCACTCTGGGCTTTCTTGTCTCTTTTCCGGGGGCTGAGCAGAGCTTCTACAAGTTAGCTCTCTAACGAAAGGCACTTCGCCTGCAGGTTCAGAGAACAGAGGCTTGGCTTCTTCTAGGGGCTCCCAGCTGCCTGCCCCTACTCGGGAGTTCAGGGCAGGGGCACTTATGAAGTCTATGCTTCCAGATGGTCTCTAAAGTGGTTGTAGCAGAATTTCCCTGTAATTGCTCTTTCTCATCTCAACAAGTAAGACCTAGGTGTCCCTCCTCTGCCAGACCCTGGGAGGTCCTGGTTGAGTGGGTCTTGGCCTGGCACTGAAACTCGGGGTGTCTGGCCAATAACTACTGCTTGGATGTGTCCTGCATTCAGGAGTGTGGCCCCTCAAAACAGCTCCGTCCACTTTGGATGATATGAGCAGGTGCTGCGATCACTCCCTTGATCCCTAACAATGACTTGAGAAACATTTTGGAAGAGTAAGTTTAAATATCCAAAACTACATAAAGGTATCACTGAAAAGCAGGAAACGTTTTCTCGTTTTTAGCACAGTATTCATAAACCCACACTGAGATCTCAGTAGCATGGGTGTGTGTGCACAGGGTGGTCAGTGGGGAGTGAAGCCGATACTCACCAGTTAGAGTTAGGAATAAGGTGGGCTTGTGTTTGCTTGTTTGTTGGTCTCTCCGGAGGGAAGAAAGATAAAGAGATAGGAAACAAGACTGGGCAGGGGAAAGCTCTAGATTGTGATGTAGATCAGATGTCTGGGAAAGCGAAGGCGAGAGAAAGCAGAACTGGGCTGGGAAATCCTCAGGCTGTAGTTCACATCAGACAGCTCAGCCATTTTTAGGGCAAAGGTGGGCTGTGAGGAGGGTCCTCCGCCCGCCAAGGCCAAGTCCTGGTGCTCCACTGTGCTCGGTCACTGGCTGAGGCAGACCCTCAAGGCACTGTCCCTGGAGGCTGTCACCTAACAGCACTCTTTGAAGCTCAGTGGCAAGTTGCATCCTGAAGGAGTTCTGAGCAGGTGAACACATAAAAAGAGAAGGTGAGAGAGAGAGGCAATTTACTTTTTGTCACGAAATGAGTATTGTCTTTCTTTTTCTTTTATGAAAAATAAGCAGCAGGTATGGGATACAGGTGATACAGTAAGGTGCAACAGGGTCATATTCTATTTTAAGGGCCTATAGAGTAGAGTTTAGGATTATCTTACATGTCCCCTGGATCTAGAGCAGGGGTCAGCAAACTATGGCCTTGGATGAAAATTGACTGACCCGCAGCCTGTTTTGTAACAAAGCCAGGAACATTTGCTTCTGTGTTACCTATGACTACATTGGCACTACACCCGCAGCATAGAATACGGCCCTGCAAGCCTAAAATATTTACATTCTGGCCCTTCACAGGAAAAGTTTGCCAGCTCCCCACCTAGTGCAACACCTGCCCTCCAGTCATCCCCTGGGTGTGACCCGCCTGACTCCCAGACTGGGGACCTTTGCAGAATTCATTAGAAGCCTCTGAAAACTCCTTCTAGCCTGATTGACCACCCAGGTTGTTTTACGGTAGGGAGGAGGAGGGGAAGGAGAGGCTACTTTGGACTTGATTTGCCACAGTAGCCACTGCTTGAGGCTATGGGTTTCTATCACAGTTAGAGCGATTGTTTATTATATGTGAGTGGGTAACATTTCCATTACTATTACTCTTAGGGCTTAGTTTATCAAATTAGCTACCAAGACTAGATTCATGAGATTTTATGGGTGGGGTAGGGGTGGGTGAGGAGGCAAGGTCTAGATTGGAAGCTTTAGGAGAGGGCCAGGAGTCCGGGATAGAAGCCCACTAAGAGTGGCCGGGTGCCGTGGCTCACGCCTGTAACCCTAGCGCTCTGGGAGGCCAAGGCGGGTGGAACGTTTGAGCTCAGGAGTTCGAGACCAGCCTGAGCAAGAGCGAGACCCCATCTCTACTAAAAATAGAGAGATATTAGCCGGACAACTAAAAGTATATATAGAAAAAATTAGCTGGGCATGGTGGCACATGCCTGCAGTCCCAACTACTCGGGAGGCTGAGACAGAAGGATTGCTTGAGCCCAGAAGTTTAAGGTTGCTGAGAGCTAGGCTGATATCACGGCACTCTAGCCCGGGCAACACAGTGAGACTCTGTCTCAAAAAAAAAAAAAAAAAAGAAAAAGAAAGCCACTAAGAGTGAAGACATGAATGAGAGTGATATTGCCAGTGTCAGAAAATCATGATAAGGACCATGCATTCATTCAGTAAGTGTTCACTGAGCAACTGCTATGTGCCAGGCTCTAGGTGCAGGAGATACAGCAGTGAACAAAACACAAAAATCCTTTTTCCTGACTTTTGCCTGTGTCAGTTTAACCTATGAGCAGCTTATCTCCTGTAATCAGTTGCCTATGGAAAAGACCAGGCTAAGAATTTCACTTAAAATCAGTGGCTTTCAGGATGCTGGTATTTTGAGACAGGAATCTGCCAGCCTCCTCCTTTGCTGGCAAATTAATAAACTTCTCTTTCTTTCTTCTCAAAAATAAAATAAAAATAAAATCAGTGGTTTTCATTGCAAGAAATCCAATAGCGAAGTATAGAATTCATTAACTTTGACAGAAAAGTCAGGAAAAGGAGATCTTTATTTTGTTCACCTAGAGCAAGACCATAGTAGATACTCAATAAATTCTTGTTAAATGAATGCATTGCCATCATCATTGATTGACAGGCAATGCAGGGTGCATGGCAGGCAATCCCTCATGCAGCTTATAGTCCACTGAGTAAGACAGACCATAAGTAAAATAAATGAAATATGTATATATAGCGCATATATATATTCACATATAGTGATGATTTCTGGGGAGAAAAAATAAAGGTGCGAAGTGGGATATGATGCATGTGTGTGTTTGGGGGTTGGAAGAAGTGTTGACATTTTCTGTGGTGTACCAGGACAGGGCTCCTGAGAATTCTGTGTAAAGAGAAATGTGTTAGGGTTTTCACATGTCTTCTCCCCAGCCTCATCAAGAAAACATTCAGAAAATTAATAAAAAAAAAAAAGAGAGGGAGGGAGGGAAACATTAAACATTGGCATTTCAAAAGTGTTTTCCAGACAACATTCATCATCTGGAATTCTTGACAAATATATTGTTGAAAAAGGAAATGGATTTTAAAAATGGAATTATTGCTACAATCAGTTTTTTTTTTAACCCGTGGCATCTTTAGACATAAAATGCAAAGTAATAGTTTGAGAGATTTGTGAATGTCAAACTGATTAATTTCAGGTCCATGGCAGTGTATGCTATCGAATTTGTCTGTTGGGTAAAACAAATTTAGGGTCTGGCCTTCCTAAAGGCTTTCAGGCATGAGTATAGGGTTCCTTGCAGTGTTAAGGCTCCACACAATAAAAGTCCAGGCTATAAATTTTGCTGTGCTTCCCAGCTAAATGGACGCCTTGAGTGGAGACAGACTGGCGGGAGCTGAAGTAGTTATAGCTTTGATTGACTGCCTCTCCATCATTCCATCCTACTGGAACCTGGAGCAGAGTTGACATTGCTGAGCATGTTGATTGGCTGCTGTTCGGAGGCTGAGACAGCACAAGTGTCATCTAGTCTTGGTCAGCTTGCAAGTAACACTACCGTGACTCCGTGTGGTTAAGTTGCATAGACATTAGGAAACGATGGAACGAAGGAATGAGATGTTTGCTAATAAATCTGTTGAGAGATTAGTCCTCTATGACCCTCATTTATTCCTTGGAAGTCCTGTAGGAGAGTCATTAATAAAAAATCACTTGTGAAAATTTTCTGTTTGTATTCAATGTAACATTTAATGTGAAGGTCAATTGATAACAATTGCTTTAAATAGCCCAGATTCATGGTATCCCTACTGGTGTTCTTTTTCTTTCTTTCTTTTTTTTTTTTCTGGTGCTAAAAAGGCTCAAATGAAGCTTGGCCAAAAAACCAAAAAAAAAAAAAAACAAAAATTGGACTTTTTTTTTTTTTTTTAAATCAACTGCAGATGCCGGAGATGAATTTAGTTGGATACTGTGTGGTTAGAATATAGCTCAGATCCCCACAAGAGTCACATTTTCTTTCTAACTCCAGGCCTCCCCATTTGAAAATAATGAACATATAATTGAAATCAATAAGATTCTATGCCTGCGAGATTTTAAAAAATTATTACTCAGTCTCTTGTTAGTTTTTCATCAGCTTTCATTTGGTATGTTTTTATTTACTTTGATGTTGGTAAATCTCTCCTAATGCTGTAATTATAGAAATAAGACTGAATATGCTTTGCTTAACATCTGCAAGGAAAATGCAGTGTTTGATTTGTTTCTTTTTTAATTTGCAGTTTGGAAGAGGTTGATTAATCTGCTGGTAGAGTCATCTGTTCCATCTTAAGTTACACCCATTAGAGGTTGTTATAAATCCATCTGTGCAGTTACTCAAAATTTTTGGAGACTAAACAACTGCATGGAGCTGTACCTATATTAAAAAATACAGTTTCACTCCTTGGATTGTTAGACTTTTTCTAAATAGTGTATGTGGACCACGTTCTGAATATCTTTTTGTGGACAAAAAATTTCGTTCACTTGTTGGTATCATGATTTGTAGTCATACTAGTTACCTTCTGTCATCTTGGCTTATGGTACCACATTGAGTCAGAATTTTAGTATTCATTTAAAAAAATTCAAATATTTGGTTCTGATAAATCATATTTGGAAACTTCTCGGTCCAACTGTCTTTCGAAGGCCGATCTCCAGAGAGGAAGTGTATGTGGGTAAACACATGCTCACCCACATCACAATCTTTTCTATTGCCGGAGTGCAGACGGGGCTTTATATTAACCTCAGAAGGCCAGCAATTTGCCATCAAAACCAAGATAAGGGAAAGTTATCTTAGAAAGTCTCAAGGGGAATTTGTCAGTGTCGTGTTAAGTTTTCAAAGGCATGTGCTTAATGCACAACTGGATATAATATAAACCAGAATTTTGGAAGTTCAAAAATTTTCAATTTGAGTCACTTCTTACAAAAGATATAAAAAGAAAAAAAAAATGAAACTTGATTTGCAGCAAGCTTTACTGTGATTGTAAATTGAAAATAATTAGTACCTGGAGAGAGTTGAAAAGTAAAATGGTAATAGAACTAGTGTAGACTAAGCCGAATGAGCACTGAAAGAGAACTTCAGTGGTACTGGGGAGAACAGAAATGTTCTCTTGACTGCTCACCATTTTATTTATTTCTGTGTCCCAGAAGGTATTTTTGTCTCCGTGCGTATGATCAGTGCAATGACATTTTAATAATTTCAAGTGTATTTTTGAGTTCTGAGAATAGGAATGCAGCAGGTTCCCAATTTTCCAAATAATAACCAGGACATAGATGCGCTCACTGCATGGACCAAAATGTCTTAGTCAAAAATGTCACTGGATCTGGCATCCAGATTTAGCTGATTCTACTAAAGCCCCAGTTTAATAAAGGTAACAACATTGTCTGTTCTGTTTATTTTAAATCCCTGTTAGTTTTAAACTCCTATCCAAATTTAATGCAACTAGAAACATTGGAGGATTTTTTTATGGCATTTATTGTGAACATGATACTATTTTTAAAAAAGATATTTTACACATAAATATATCTTAGCCTGAAATTTGGAGATCTTATCGTTTATGTAGATTTATACAATTTGTTAAAGAGCAAGAGAGAGTAAAAAACAAAATCCAGTAGAAAAATAAATATACAGTTGTGACAATTGTACTACAAATGAATTTTTTGTGTAGACTCTGTTCTAAGTAAACGAAACTTTAGGACAGTGACAAGTTTTAGCTTTTCCCTGAGAAGAGTACTCGTTTCATTACAGGTACTTAGAAACAAACTGTAACTATAAAATACCTCTTGGAGCATGGTATAACCACACATGACAGTTTTCGCAGACTTCTTAAATATTTTTACCCAGCATTAAACCAAAATTACATGTCGGGAATAGATACATCCCTGTCTTCCATCTTGCAACCACCTGCCAGAGGCAAATACAGTAAACTATTAGGTATCAACCTAAAAGTCCCCACGGGGCTCAGGAAGATGGTGTTTGGTTGACTGGAGAGAAAGAATGAGTGACACAGAAGAGGACTTCAGAAAGCAGCCCTTTGGGTCACCCAGCTGATCTCAGGATGCTGCTCAATGGGCATTGTTCTCAACCATCTTTAAAAATGACTTCGCTTGAGTGAACTCAAAGAAACGTAGGGCGTGTGAGTTAGTCCAAATGCACATCTTCATTAACTGAGGGTCACCTCCAGAATGACAACCAACGTGCTTGCCTCAGAGAGGTCAATGCGGAGCTTCTGAATTTCAGTCCAATTAGGTCAACGTAGCTTGCACATGACACTCTGCTGCAGGCCCGGGCCGGTAACTCAGAGACCCTCTGCTGTTGTTAGCAGCCTCGGCTTTAAGGGTTCTGACAGATGACATTAGAAAATACACCCAGCGCTTGAGCTGGGATGTCTGATGAAAACAGCGTGCGGCATCTTTACTGTCCCTTGCAAAACCAGATTCATTATTAAATTTCTGTGTCCCAAATTGGGCCTGTTGAAAGGGATTTTGAGCAGTCCCAGTCTTTTTTTTTTTTTCACCACTCCTCATACTGACAAGCCTTTTCTATAAAAATATTTGGTCTGCTTTCTGCTCTCACTTCTGAATTTAATTTGCTGTGGGTTTTGGCCTCTAGATCTGACTTTTGGAGCACAATAGTAGAATTTAACTCTTAAATAGTTGAGTTAGGGGTCTATGTCATCTAAAATGGATCCCTTAGACCATGAGATTAAAGTTTTGTGTGCGTGCCCCCCGTGTTTTGGAGAGAGGGTAGAAGAAAGGAAGAGAGACGAGGACGTGGCACTCTCCGGGCCGAGCCCATCGCGACGTGGAAGTGTGCGGTGTAGACCTGGAGGAGGTGCAGGAGCACGAGAGGCAAACGCTGGGACGCTGAGGTGGGCTCTCCAGAAAGGCTGCCCACTGGACATGCCAACAGCCTAGAGAACCACCTGGCTCTGAAGTTCAAGTATAGCCCGGACTATAGAAGCTTGAGAAAAGCTATTTTTGGTGAGCCTGTGGTGAAATGTTGGCAATCACGGGGCAGAGCATCTCATGATTTGGGGTCCAAATGACAAGAAGACTGAAGCAACTGTGTTTGGTAAACTTTGCATTTTAAAGCTTTTGAACTTAGACCTTAGGGGACCTTTGGAGATCAAAAGACAGGGAAGTTCGGTGGAACGTGCGTGACACAAGAAGCCCTGGATTTCAATGTCACGCTGTCATACTGACCAAACGTTTCACTTTGGGTAAGTCATTTAACCTTCTTAGGCCTTATTTTCTTCAGAGATAAAAAAATTACCTATGAAGTATCTTCTAGTTCTAAATTTTAATTTTTTTCATATATTTTCCTAACTTCTTTTGCCTATTACTGTTAAAATGAGAAAGTGCAGAACAAACCTGAGTGGGTGAAAAAGAGATCTTGTCATTAACCCCTTCTTCCCCAGTCTCCATACTCCTAACAGACTCACAGCCCCCAAGATGCCTGCTAATGCTTTTGTATTTTCTCATAAGGAAAACCTCTGGGTAAATAATAATAGATGAGCACATTTTACCCCGCTGAAAATTTTAAAAGAAGTCATTAGATGATTAGAACAAAATTTAGAGGTTTAGATAAATAAATTAACTACCATGTAGTATTTTTTTATAAAGACAATTCCCTTCATTATGTATTTGCATAGGTTTTTAAAAAATTGTACAAAGGACTTCCAATTTCTAGTTTTGAACATAAGGAGCTTAGAAGTCACCAAGTCAACAAGTAAAAAGCAGAATGAACTAAAAAATCAACACCTTTTCTTAAATCTTTAAGAGATGTAAAGTCACAGGGAAAACTGCTGCACTCAAAATTGGAAAGAAAAGCGAGTAGAGAGAATCACAGCACACTGGAACAGGAACCTTTGCAGGAACCAGCGCCAGAGCAGGAAAACCCGAACAATAATTGACAAATTGCTGAAGGCTCAGGGAGAACAAGGCTGAGAATTAAAAACTCCACAGGACCCAGTCATCCAGGGCCCACACTCTAGTACCTCTTACCTCCAGGAGCCCAATCTGATTCTCATGGTAAGTGTTGGAGAAAAAACCCCTCATGCTTCTGAAAGGGGGAGGAGAAAAGGAACCGTTTTTGAAATATGCTGGAACATTCTGTTCCTAAGGAAGCCTGCCCTCAGGAGAAATTACATAACCAGAGCCTAACCTGCTGGAGTTCCATCAGAGCCTAAATGACCCGAGGGAAGTTAAACATCCAACTCCAGCTAGATCTAGCGTTTTGCATGGGAGGAGGGAAATACCTACCTTCTGTCTGCTCCAGCCATCCGGTCTCACCTCAGGGGGGAGTAAAAGCCTGAGAAACACTCGTGAGATTCACAGTCCAGGGGCACAGGTTCATTAAAAGGAATGAGACCTGATCATAGGACTATAGACTGCCTGCCCTTTCCCTACACTTCACCTCCACAATACTAAAGGCCAATTGACAGCAGTTCCTTTTGCCCAGTACTTCATTTCTGGCTATCAAGAAAAAAATCACAAGACATACCAAAAGGCAAAAAACACAGTTTAGAAGAGCAAGCAGCAGAAACAGATATGGCAGGCATGTTGGAATTATCAGACAGGGAATTTAAAACAACTATGATTAATATGCTAAGGGGTCTAATAAAGACTGGGTAATTTATTAACAACAGTTTAATGCTCATAGTTTTGGAGTCTGGGAAGTCCAAGATTAAGGCACCAGCAGATTTGGTGTTTGGTAAGGGCTTGCTCTCTGCTTCAAAGATGGCGCCTCTAGCTGCATCCTCACATGGCACAAGGTAGCAAGACAGCTCCCTTTACCTCTATTTTTTTTTTGAGACAGAGTCTCACTCTTTTGCCCGGGCTAGAGTGAGTGCCGTGATGTCAGCCTAGCTCACAGCAACCTCAAACTCCTGGGTTCAAGTGATCCTTCTGCCTCAGCCTCCCGAGTAGCTGGGACTACAGGCATGCGCCACCATGCCCAGCTAATTTTTTCTATGTATTTTTTTTTAGTTGGCCAATTAATTTCTTTCTATTTTTAGTAAAGACGGGATCTCGCTCTTGCTCAGGCTGGTCTCGAACTCCTGAGCTCAAACAATCTGCCTGCCTCGGTCTCCCAGAGTGCTAGGCCTTTACCTCTATTATGAGGGCACTAATCCCATTTATGAGGGCTAGTCACTTCCCAAAAGGCTCTTAATACTATAACATTGAGTATTATATAACGACATATACATTTTGGGGGGGATATCAACATTCAGACCATAGCATCAATGTATGCAGAGATGGAAATCCTAAGAAAGAGCTAAAAAGAAATATTAGAGATAAAAAACACTGTAATGGAAATGAAGAATGCTTTTGATGGACTTAATACAGTGGACATGGCTGAGGGAAGAATTTCTGAGCTTGAGGATATATCTATAGAAACCTCCAAAACTGAAAAGCAAAAAGAACAAAGACTGAGAAAAAATAGAACAGAATATCCAAGAACTATAGGGCAACTACAAAAGTTGTCACATATGCTTAATGGGAATACCAGAAGGTGAAGAAGAGAGAAAGGAACAGAAGAAATATTTGCAACAGTAATGACTGGTAATTTCCCAATAATATCAGACACCAAACTACAGATCCAGAAAACTCATAGATGACCAAACAAGATAAATTCAAAACCAAAACAAGACAAAAACAAAACTATACTTAGGCATATTATTTTCAAATTACAGAAAACCAAAGGTAAAGAATTTTTAAGAAAAAATCCTGAAAGAAGCCTTACCTACAGAGGAGCAAAGCTAAGAATTGCATCCAACTTCTCAGAAACCATGCAAGCAAAAAGAGAGTGCAGTGAAATATTTAAAATGTTGAAAGAAAAAAAAAAACCTAACTTAGAATTTTGTGCCCTGTGAAATTATTCTTCAAAAGTGAAGAAGAAATTAAAGACTTTCTCAGACAAAAAGGGAATTTGTTGCCAGTATACCTGCCTTACAAAAAATGTTAAAAGAAGTTCTTTGGAGAGAAGGAAAATAGGCTGGGCACAATGGTTCACGGCTGTAATCCTAGCACCCTGGGAGGCTGAGACAGGAGGCTAGCTCGAGCCCAGGAGCTCGAGATCAGCCTGAGCAAGAGCAAGACCCTGGCTCTACGAAAAATAGAAAAAAATTAGCCGGGCATGGTGGCATACATTTGTACTCCCGGTTACTTGGGAGGCTGAGGCAGGAGGATTGCTTGAGCCTAGGAGTTTGAGGTTGCAGTGAGTTATAAGGTGTTTCAAAATTATACAAATAACATATGACTATGTAATCTCTGAAAAATTCAAATGCTCTGTTTTATCTTCCAATCTTATTTCCACACTCCAGAGCCAACCATTGCTAATGATGTGAAATGTGTGTCTCTGAAATATTTAATTAATTGGCATCCATATATATATATGTACATATACATTTTTGGACATATAAACAGAATCATGTTAGATTATGCATAATCCTTGAAAAGCTCAAGATATATGACCTTGAAAGAATCACAGCCATCTTCTCTCCATTGCCCTTTGTTTTATAGGAAACTAAATCTTAATGACATAGCCAAGATTAACGCTATCCTCCAGGAAGATAAGATTGGTGAGAATGAATGAGTTTTCATATTCTAATTTTCTAAAAATTTATGAAAAGATCACATTTGATTAGGTGGATTAAAGAGTATGTGTTGAAATAACACTGGTAGACAATGATTCCTGGACTTAACTTTCTCAATTACTTCAAAGCACACAGTAAAATTTATAACACATAATTTTCATTCACCATAACTTACTTTTCTGAAAGTTTCTATGATGTCTCAATGGGTTGAGATTTTATGCTTAGAGGCCGCTGTGTCTTAGGAGGAATGATATCACAAATTCCAATCTGCTCCATCTCCACACTCTGAATCTCACCCTTGTACTCCCGGAGCACCCTGGGCATAGCTTCCTTATAAACTGCAATCTTCACACTACAAAATAAGCTGCACAAGAGCTGGGATGCATGCCTGCTCTGACCTGCTGTCAAATAAAGAAGTAAATGAATGGATAAAATAAAGATAGGCTATTAACACCAGAAGTACATAATCATTACTTATCAAGTAAACTTGCCTGGACCCAATTAGAAGCCTGAACTGGTGGCTGCTTTGACTTGCCTTCAGGGCCTCTTACTTTTCTCTCAGCTACCGTGACCTGTTATCCTTTCTGTTGCAAAGAAAACCCTGAGTCCTTTAAAAATGATGAGGATTTCCTTAAAGGACTGCTCTTCAGGAGCCATACTTCAATAATAGTTTATTTCCAAGATTTCCAGCATGTTCTATATACAACAGGACAAGGGCTCATGTTTCGTATCAGACAAGATATGATGGTTTTCATTTCCACATTCTTTAGATTTCCTATGTAGATTTACTGTGTGTGTGTGCATGTGTGTGCGTGTGTCAGTGTGTAGATTCTCATTTTATTCATACAGTTATTGCCAGTGACTTTGCTCCTGGACGAGAATGAGAAAGAATTAAGGAAGTACATGAAAAGTCCTCTTGGGAAGATAGGAATTCCTTATACCAAAAGGTCATATCGGCCTGAACTAATTCTTATGTCCTATCTGCTCTACAATAGACTCTCAAGAAGTTGCTACTCGAGAGGTTTCCAAAATTTTCACCACTGATCCAAAACTGCTTTACTAGTATTTCCCTTTGTTATTGCTTTTCCATATACACGGGCCAGATCTTTTCACATACTTATCTTGATGCATTTACTGAGAAGTAGTTGCTTATTTGTTTCACATATTTTATTCATAAAAGGCAGGTATAACTACCACTCAGATCTATAGCCAATGATGATATTTATTAGGATTTTTGAAATATTGAAAATAGTTTACGGGTCTCTATCAACACTTTTATGGACTTTTGTGCACCTGGGGAGTAGCTAGTTATAGGGTTCCCGTAAGTCTTAAGATCTTGACCAGAAGTGAACGAGGGATTGGAATGGTTAGGACAAGACTGTGAAAAAGACACCATGAACAGTTAATGAGTGATTGCCAGAGTCAAAGTCCTCTAACACATGCTCATTTCATTCTATGTCTTTTAAGATTTTGTCCTTTCTTGGTTAACACTGTGCGATTTATTTGCTACTTAGAATAATCAACATGAGAGCACAAAGATACATTTGTCATTATCTAACCTTGTCATATCAAATTACATGCTAACCATGCTCACAATAGGAAGTAAAATAAGTAGGTTTAAAGCGACACTTAGATTAGATGTGAATTTATTTGTCCTTTTGCTGGGTCTGATTCAATTTTTTCCCCTCCAATTTACTGATATAAAATATATTAACATACATATGTTCTCATGATATATTCAATGCAATAGAGATTAGAGTTATATATTCTATTTGGTCCTGTAAAAGTAGAATTAACTTAAGTGACTGAATGTAATGAAGCCATTTGTCATTTGTTAGTTGTTATACTAGTTTAGGAAATGTGTTGGTATTCAGTTTTATTTGGTGTTTCTTAGAATTCCACGGCTATAATAAACATGAAAGTCAACGAGCTTGATGTGTAACAACTATTGCAAGATTCCATCTTATGGGCATAAAACTAGTCATGATATACAATAGTTAATTTATCATACTGGGATAAATTAACTATTCAATCCTGCGTTCTCACTCCCTTTCCCTTTCCTATGTACTAGCCCCCTATTTTTTTTCTAAGTTCTTATTATATAGTTTCTTAATAGTCTCATTTTTTTCTCTTATTTCTTCTATCTGCTTCTGGAGTAAAATTAAAATTCATGCAGATTGAAACAGATAGAGATGCAAAGAACCTAAATTAAAAGGAAAAAAAAAAACCTACCGGAATAATCATTCCAGTAAAAATGTGGAGATATCTGAATATCTTGTGAACTCATCTGTTTGGTAGCAGTGACATGGGTGGATATAGTGAAGTCTAAACTCACTGGGAGAAGGAGCACAATGGGATGGAATTCAAAGTGGTTGTCTACTGGTCAGCAGACAGAAGTGTGATTTTTCTTTTCTTTCTTTTTTTTTTTTTAGAGACATGGTCTTGCTCTGTTACCTGGGCTGGAATGCAGTGGTGCTATCATAGCTCACTGTAGCCTCAAACTCCTGGGCTCAGTGATCCTCCCGTATCAGCCTCCCAAGTAGCTGTGACTATAGGTGTGTGCCACCATGCCTGGCTAATTTTTTAAATTTTGTTACAGGTGGAGTCTTGCTATGTTGCCCAGGCTGGTCTTGAACTCCTGGCCTCAAGCAATCTACCTGCCTCAGCCTCCCAAGTCGAAGTGTCATTTTTCTATGTAAGAGGCCTATGTATAAGCACATGTCCCACATAACTGACATACCCCTTAAAACAATAACTGATCCTCAATTTTTAGGTGATAATTGAAAGCATTAATTAACCAACTCAAGGACAGAAAATTCTGGGGAAATATAGAAAGGGACAAACTCAGAAAGAATGGACTTAGTCAAAGTTCCCATGCAAAAACTTTAGAGTGACACTGGGCTTGATTTCATCTTGGTTTATTAGTAGGATATGAAATAGATTTTACCATAGGAAATCTTACAGGTGGTTATCATCACAGGTTCAAAAGAATAAAATGCTCATAATAACGATCCTGACATTTGGATAGCACTTAAAACTCTTTTCAAAGTGCTGGCCCATCTATTATTTACTTTAATCTTTCCATTTCCCCTTTTCCCCAACCCTGGTCAGTAAATTAAACATTGCTGTCCCCATTTATGGATGAGGGAGCCAAGGCCCAGAGCAGTTGTTGCTCCAGGTCACGAATGCCAGCAGTCCAGTATTCCGTGGCACCCAGCACGTTCTCTGATTTCTTTCAGACAATGCCATAGTATGTAGAAGTCCTGTCTTTTCATTTTCATCCTTTCTCAAATATCAGGGAGATTCTTTAGTGCAGGGGTCTCCAACCTATGATGAATTGTATAATTATTTCATTATATGTTACAATGCAGTAATAATAGAAATAAAGTGCACAATAAATGCAATGTGCTTGAATCATCTCCCCAAAACCATCTCCCCACACCATCTGTGGAAAAATTATCTTTCGTGAAAATGGTCCCTGGTGCCAAAAAGGTTGGGGACCACTGCTTTAGGGGGTCTCCAGCTGACCAGCTCTCTGGATTGGTCTCTGTCCTTTCACAAGCCAGTGGGTGGCTGCTAGAGGATTTTTCACTCACCACCCCTTCCTTGGACCCCAAGTATGGATTTCCTGTTTGGATACGAGGAGCCTGGCTCCGAGAGGCAGGGGTGGGTGTGGAGTTGCTGCAAAGAAAGTTATGTGTCTGTCTTCTGCTGGCCACGTGGAATAAGACTCAGTCGTTGGTCCTCACGCAGTTGCTGATCCTCCCCAGTGAGTTTTCTGTGGCAAATAACTCCAACTGCTTTACAAAGGGAATAGCTTGCAGATGTGGGTATGATAACCTGCAAAGCGCAACTTAAATACAGTAATTGTCTCTAGCCTGCTCTTAACTGTGGCGACAGAGTTTCTACTATGTCATTAGGGAAGGAATTACCAAGTCTTGGAACACAGTGAGCCAAGCCTCTGGCATCAGCTGTCTCTTCACTGTTTTTAACAGAGTTAATTGGCTTCTAACCAAAAAGATTAGGGCATGAGGTTAAATTATGTGGGAATAGGAAAGAATGAAGATAAATGGATGACAAGTGTCCAAAAGTTAAAAAGGGATTTTGTCACTGTTGTTATTAAACTTGGAAACAATCACTTTATCTCTTTGTGCTGAACCCATTGTCTCTTTTATTCTGATTTTCTGTTATCTTCTTCAGTGAGATAACTGTAATTTAAAGGTGAATGGCTTTGCTTTGAAGACTTCCTTTGCTGGCCCACCTCCCCTGGTCCTGCCTAGCAGAGCCAAGTAGGAGAAGATCCCCAGAACTTTAGGGATGGATGAAGTTTAGAGGTTGTCCAGTCCGATCTCCCATCCACCAAGGAGATTCCATCCACTGACCCTTGACAGGTGGTCTTTCAGATGCCCTACCTTTTAAGACCTCACTTTGGACAGTTATGACCAAAGTGAGTTTGATCCTGAGTTTTTATTACTCATAGGTTTTAGTTTTATCCTCCAGAACTAGATAGGACTAGGTTAGTCAGTGTTTTTCATATCATATGCCTTCAAATATTTCAAGGAGAAAAATGACACCTACCTTAGAGCTGTAAGTTTCATCTCAGTTGACAATTCCAGTGGATTGCACAGCGGCTGTCTAGAGGGCTATGGGCTGGGCAAGCACTATAGGAGGAGAATCATGAGCGATTAGTAATGTCTGCCACAGACAGCAGAGGAGAGAGTGGTGGCATGGGTGGTGCATGTTTTTAGAATTTGTTATTAAATGTAATGTAATCACTGAACACCCTTGGTCCCTTCAATTATTTTTTCCCCCATATCATGGTTAGCTACTTCAATATCCTGACTGATTTTCTCTGAACAATATTCCTCTTGAAAAAATAACTCCAAAGGTGAACACGATGCTTCCTATGTGGTCTGACTAGACCAGAAAACAATAGAGTGTGATATCCATTAAAAAATATTATTATTGGCTGGGCACAGTGGCTCACGCCTGTAATCCTAGCACTCTGGGAGGCCGAGGCAGGTAGATCGTTTGAGCTCAGGAGTTCGAGACCAGCCTGAGCAAGAGCGAGACCCCGTCTCTACTAAAAAAAGAAAGAAATTAGCTGGACAATTAAAAAATATATATAGAAAAAAAAAATTAGCCAGGCATGGTGGCACGTGCCTGTAGTCCCAGCTGCTCAAGAGGCTGAGGCAGGAGGATTGATCGCTTGAGCCCAGGAGTTTGAGGTTGCTGTGAGCTAAGCTGACGTCAAGGCACTCTAGCCTGGGCAACAGAGTGAGACTCCGTCTCAAAAAAAAAAAAAAAAATTATTATCGATGTAGTCAACAATTGCATTAGTTTTTTTTTGTTGGCAGCCATACAACTCCTGTGACTCATAGTGAATAAGTGGCCTAAGTCATTTTCATGTAGCAGTCAACAATGCGGTGTAATTTGAGGGGTACCTCAGGGCCCCAGCCACCTCCAAATATTTCTCTACTAAACTGTTTGGTGCTACAATCTCAATCTATATGGTCTGATATTCCTCCATTAGAGTTAGTTCTTTGGGTTAGACAGCTGTGGTTGGGGGCATGGATTGCGCCTAGGCTACCCCCATTAGGATACCAGAAATCATTAACCCATTGGTGCAGAATGGCTTTTTTATGCCTTCAGTGAATATTTATCGATGGCTTACCATGTGCTAGGCATTGTTTTAGGCACTGAGCAAGAGAGATGAAACTTCCTGTCCTAAGGGAGCCTACACTGTAATGTGGGAAGACAGACAATATAATTATAAAATACATAATAGATGGTAATAAGTACTGTGGAGCAAAAAGAGAGGAGGGGGGAAGAACGGGAAGTGGTAGGAGAGGGGAAAGTTGTGATTTGAAATAAAGTGGGCAGAGAGGGCCTCACTCAGAAGGTGCAATCTGAGCAAAGCCCTGAAGTAACAGTAGGCGCCCATGCTGTGGGAGCAGTGAGGACGCCAGATGGCTGGGGAAGCGAACGAGGAGAAAAGAGTAAGAGACTATCAGAGAGATGATCGAGGCCAGGTCGTGCAGGCTGGGGCGGGCTGTTTTAAGCACTCTGGCTTTTGTTCTGATTGAAATGTGAGACCACAGGAAGGTTCTGAACAGAGAGGTAACGTCACCTGACCTTCTTTTGCAAGAGTCCCCTAGCTGCTGTGCTCAGAATAGACTGCAGGTGGGCAAGGACAGAGGCAGGAGGACTCATTAGGAGGTTTTTATTCTAATCTGGGTGAGAGATGTTGGTGGCTTTGATCAAGGTGGAAACAAGGAGGTGGTAAAAAATGATCTAAATCTGGAGATACTTTGAAAAACGGTGTAAAGAATTCCCTAGTGTTTGGTGTAGGTTGGTTTTTGAGTGTGAGGATGTAAGAGTGGGGTTACCATTACCGACGTGGGGAAGACTGTGAACCTGCGAATGTGGGAGGGAAATTCGCAAGTGTAGACATCTGAGTGGAGGCAGAAATTGGGCACCAGGAACTGAGTCTGGAGCCCAGGAGCACAATCCAGGCTGGAAATGTCAATTCCTCAGCATAATTAAATGGCATGAAGGCCCCGAGGCTAGAGGAGATCACCAAGAGAGTGAGAGCGGATCAGAGCAGAGGAGGACAGGACGGAGTCGAGAGGTCAGGTTGATGAGGAGATGGATCCGCAAAGAGTCTGAGGAGTGACCGGTGAACGGGAAGGACGCTAGGACGGGGCGTGGCCCGAAAGCCCAGAGAAGAAAGTGTCTCAAGGAGGAGGGAACATTTCACTGTATCAAATGCTACTGATGGGTTAAGGAAATTGAGAATTAAAAATAACCCCTGCATTTAGCAATTTGCAGGCTATTGGTGACCTTGATAAAAGAAGTTTCGGTGAAATGGTTGAAATAAAACCCTGATTGGAGTAGATTCAAGAGAGAATGCGAGGAAAGAAGTTGCAAACGGCAAGAACAGACCAAACTTTTAATGAGTTTTGCCATAAAGCAAAGCACAGAAATGGGAGCAGATGAAGTGTTAGCTAGAGGTTAGGTGAGGTCAATAAATTATTATTTTTAAGATGAAAAAATGACAGTATTGTTTTTCCTGATGAAAATGACCCACGTGAGGGATTTTCAGTTAACTGTTTATCATCAGGATCTTGAATACATAATACCCAGGACAAGGAGGAAGAAAAGTCTAATTCTTGGACTAGACTACAAAGCGGGCAAACCGTGACGGGAAAACAGCCTGCGGTAGCTGGATTAGGCAGGACGTCAACACGAGCCTACCAGACATGGACAGAGGATTATATGTGTCTCTCCCCTGCTTTGTACCGGTTCAGATCCTCCTCAAGAGTACAGAAAATTCCCCTTTAATATGTTGTAAATCTAATTAGTATTTCCGCCATTTTTTTGTTTTGTTTTTTAGTCAGCCAACCAGTCAACTAATATGTATTTGTTAAATATCTCCTAATCTCTTGTCCAATTCATCTTCATGTCTTACTCAGGTTTCCAAAATACATGACGAAAGGTGATTTTATAGTTACAAAGTTATCTTTCTTCCTGCTAGTGTTGATTTTTTTCCCCAACCCCTCATTTTGTTTTATTACTTTTCTTTCAAGTTTACGTGTCAGTTGGACATAAAGGGTTAGCACCTTACCATGTTCCCTGATACATCTCATCTGAGACTCACCTAGTTATCCAGAGTGGATGGTTCTTAAACAGGTGGCTCACTGGGCCCCATCTTACCCTCCTTGTGGGATAAGAGAGCATATTACTTTATCCATCCATCCATCCATCCGATTAATATTTATCTAGTACCTACTCTGCATCAGCCTATGTTCCTGGAACTTGCGGATTCAGTAGGAAATAAGACATGGTTCCTGCTCTTAGGAATCTTACACTTAGTGGAGCAGACGGGTACTAAACAAGTAAAACAGAAATCCGTATTATCATGATAAGTACAATGAAGACAATGCATAGGATGTTGAAACATAGAATAACAAAGAAAGGAATGGAAGATATTTTCTTTAGATAGTGTGATCAGGGAAGGCTTCTGCATTTATAATCTTTCCGTTCCTACCAGGAAGTTATACCCCCCTCCTGGTGAAGTGTATGGGGAATAGGACTCTGCATGGTGTCTGTTGTATTATTTGTCTTTAAATGCCCCAGAGCCTTTCTGTAAAGTGAGAGTGAGACTTGGACATAAAATCATATGTATCTAGTCTTAGGTAAGATTATGAGAATTTAGCGAGAATAGTGATATAATAGAAATTGATATTGATAGTAGGAGTATTTTCCCTCTGATATCTGTGGCTATCTGGCAACCGTGGGATTCTTCCAGAGCTTCCCTAGCCCAGGAGTTCTGACCTGGGCTAGGGATCAGGGAACTGGGATTTAACCTTAGAGGAAAAAGTGAATATTGGTTTAATGTTTAAAAATCACTACTGATTATAAACACTGAGTATTTAACCAGAAGGATTTTAATTCCAAAGGGGGTTGTGAGTTAGCATAACCCGGCTGAGACTTGTCAAGGTGGGCATTAACAAATTGCTCCCCGCCCCCAAAAAGTTATGTAATAGTAAAACCAATCTGCCTGACCAATGCCAGCATTCATAATTGAACATGTATCACATTCGGTGACGTTGAAGGGAATATAATACTTGCATGGCAGATAACCAAATGTCAATCAAAATAAACACCTGGGTGGAAGATATGTTCGAAATTGAAATACAGAACAATGAAAGACTTTTGCTGCAAATGAAACAAGAGCCACATGGATGGCATGAAGAAGGCTAAGGAAAGAATATTTTGAAGAAGAATCTCTTCTAATTGAAGTTACAAATGCCAGGGCCCCCACGTGTATGGAGGTGGAACAATACCTGTTATTTTTAAGTACTTTCTACTTTTCATTATATTTAATAAGTGCTTCTGAATGGAGTAGAGCAAAGATTGCCAAAGGATTTGTATAATTTAAAGAGGTAGTTTAAGTTCAAGTTGGTAAATATTATTGGCTGACATTTATTTTTGGTCCTCTCCCTTGAGTGCCACCTCATGCAGCCTGGGCTTCTCCCAGCCTGGCCGGGTTAGAGAACGGCAAAGGCAATGCCTTTGAAAAGTTTACAATTGAGTTCAATCCACCCTAATCTAATCACAGACTCACAGTGGGTAAAATTACCCCTTCCTGCAAAGTGAGGTTTAAATATCCCAGCTCTGTTTCTACTTGGTTCCTTATTTCACATAACTTGGGTTGTGTTAGTCTTTATAATGGCTCGAAACCTTAATCACTCCCATCTGTTCAATATTACATGGTAATTTAGTAGTGAAAGAGTACTAGGCTAGGAGCCAGTTTGATTCTAGTCCTGGCTTTGTCACTAATTAGCCGTGTGACTTCAACAAGTTGGTTCATCTCCGTCTTGGCTTACAATCTCCTCCTCGCTGACCTAGCTTTCTCTGCTCCCCTCTGACCTGCCCCGTTGGCAGGGAGAGGAGGCAGCTCTAGGAGAGTGCACTGAGACTCCAACCTCAGGAAGTGAGGTGGAGATGAGGGAAAAGGAAGAAAGATATTCTCATCTCCACCCAGACGTACAAACCCCCTCCTCATTCCTGGATCTGTCTTCTTCCCATCTGATATAACGGAGGATACATCCCTGCTCCTGTCAAAGCCCAGGTCCTGCAGTTGGGCTTTACATCCACCCCTTTGTCCTCTTGTACACTCTTCTCTGTTACCACCTTTTCTGCCCCCAGCTCTGCTCTACCCTGGATCAGTCCCAAAGTACACAAACATGCTCTCGTATCTCCCCAAAGTCTTCCTTGTCCCACATGTCCAAGAGTTGCTGCTGCATTTCTCAGCTACCCATGCAGTCTGCTTCTTTAAGGAGTTGTCTACGAAAGCTGCCCAGCACACAACTCAACACGCTCTCTCCCCTGTCATGTCAGCCCCTTTCTCACTCTCCCCATGAGCTCACCTCACAAACTACTGTTCTGTAAACAGTCATGATGTTCTATGTTCTTATGTTACTTATTATGTCTAAGTCGTCTTCACCTTTGAGTATTTTAGTGTAATTTGATAGTTTTTCTTGTGTGATTTCTTATATGTCCTGGAATTAATACAGTAGTTCCCCCATATCTGTGGTTTTGCTTTCTGAGGTTTCAGTTACCCACAGTCAACTATGGCCTAAAAATATTAAATGGAAATTTCCAGAAATAAACAATTCATAAGTTTTAAATTACGTGCCATTTTGAGTAGCATGATGAAATCTTGTGAAGTCCCACTCTGTCCAACCTGGAACATAAATCGTCTCTTTGTCCCAGGAGTCCACGCTGTCTACGCTACCCACCTGTCAGTCACTGAGCAGCCCTGTCGGTCACCAGATGGACCGTCACAGCGTTGCAGTGCTGTGTTCAAGTAACCCTGATTTTACATCATAGTGGCCCCAAAGTGCAAGAGCAGTGGTGCTGGCAGTTTGGATATGCTAAAGAGGAGCCATAAAGTGCTTCCTTTAAGTGAAAAGGTGAACGTTTTCAACTTAATAGGGAAAGAAAAAACAATCTTATGCCGAGGTTGCTAACATCCATAATAACAATGAATCTTATCTGTGAAATTGTGAAGAAGAAAAAAAAAATTCCTACTAGTTTTGCTGTCACACTCCAAACTGCCGAATATGGCCACAGTGCGTGCTAAGTGCTTAGCTAAGATGGAAAATTTGTAAGTGGAAGACATGAACAGAAATATGTCCATTTGATCGCAATAAGATTTGGTACTATCTGAGGTTTCAGGCATCCACTGGGGTCTCAGAATGTATCTCCCACAGATTAGGGTGAGTACTAGAACTATTTTTTTTTAAAAATTTGCTTCATTTTCTATGCCTCGTTACCATTTTTTTTCCCCAGTGACCTAATGGCACTATAAACCACTCTCTTAATATTTCCCATAGTTTGAGTGCATCTGTTCCATTTTGGGTTTTTTTATTTTTTAATTAAAAAAATTTTTTTTTTCATTTTTTAGAGACAGGGTCTTGTTCTGTCCCCCAGGCTAGAGTGCAGTGGCATCATCATAGCTCAGTACAACCTCGAAGTCCTGGACTCAGGAATCCTCCCACTTCAGCCTCCCAAGTAGCTGGGACTACAGGTACACACCAGCATATCCAGCTAATTTTTTATATTTTTTGTAAAGATAGGATCTTGCTGTGCTGCCCAGGCTGGTCTTGAACTCCTGGCTTCAAGTAATCCTCCAGCCTCGGTCTCCCAAAGTGCTGGGATTATAGGTGTGAGCCACCATGCCTGGCCCATTTTATTTTCCCTGAACACCACCATCTGGGAACACTCCATTCTTTTGCTCAAATCTGAACCTGTCACTCTCTAGGTCTGCTACTCAGCTGTCACCTGGGGACTTCCCTTGACTGTTGTTGCTTGATGATACAAATGTGATTCAATAAATTTTGTCTGGCAGCCATTTGTGGGACATATTGGAGCCAGGAGAGGTGGAAGCAGAAAACTAATTCAGAGCATTTTTGAATGAGCTCAGGCTTGAGATAGTTAGAACTTCCAAAGTATGCTTTTCAGTGAGGTAGAGACTCCCTCTATTAAATATTAATATGATTATTAATTAGTATTATTTCTATATCAATCGAGGTTCAATCCTGGGAGCAGTGTCTCTATGAGCATCACAGGATAAGAGATTTACTTCGTAATTGGATTTTACACACTTGTGGGAGGCGAGGGGACATTGAGGGATCAGAGGATTCACCAGCTGATCCAGCCAAGAGTTCAGGCATGTCCGGCCCCAGAGGCGGGATGGTGAGGAGGACGGGAAAAGTCTGTGGTCCTCAGCCTCATGTCTGGTGACAGGCCTGTGCCTGCTGCTGATCCACGGGGCCAGCCATCTGGAAGAAAGGCTGGGGCAGAGGAGAGCCAGGGTGAGCGGGATCTTGCTGACATCTCCGAGTCTGTCGCCTCTACTCACCACCGTGACCTCCAGAGAGCAGGGTCTACTGCTCTTCTTCCTTCTCTAGAATCTAGAATACAAGTACCTCTTCTGGCCAACTCTCACCAGCAACCATTTAGATAAGGGAAAGACAGTTCCTGCTTAACCAAACTGACAATGAATTGTTATGAATTGTGCTCCCACCTCCCCAAACTCCTACGTTGAAGCCCTCACCTCCAGTCCCCCGGAATGTGACTGTGTTTGGAGATAGGGCCTTCGAAGAGGAAATTAGGGTGAGATGAGGTTCTTAGGTGGGTTCTAATCCAATATGACTGGTGTCCTTATAAAAAGAGGTGATTAGGACACAGACAGGCGCAGGGGGAAGATGGCCATCCACAAGCCAAGGAGAGAGACCTCAGAAGAAACCACCCCTGCTGACGCCTTGATCCCAGACTTGCAGCCTCTGGAACTGTGAGGAAAGACATTTCTGTTGTTTACGGTACTTTGTTACGGCAGCCCTAGCAAATGAATACACTGATCAATCCAGCACAATGCCGAACATTTATACGTCGCTTTATACATTGCAGAGAATTTCAATGTGGTACTAATAGCCAGCACTGATAACCATAGCTAACACTTACATAGTGTTACTATGTGAAGGCAGTGCTAGCACTTTACATATATTAACTAGATTAATCCACACATCAGCCTCATGAGACAGATACTATTATTTTCATCCCCATTTTAAAGAAAATGAAGCACAGAAAATTCAACTAACTTGCTTGAAGTCACACAGCTTGTAGGTGTTGCAGCCAAGACTCAAACCCTGGCAGTCTAACTCCACTACTTCTTCCTGCCCTCGTTCTTTCTGGCCTCCTGGGGACCTGACCTTCCTTTCCACTTGCGTGGTGTCAGTCCATTTACACACATATCCCAGGCTCAGCCTTCCCCTATTTGAGTCAAGACTCTAACTTCTGTGTCCTCTTGCTGGGTTTCCGCTTTTGTTTGCAGCCGGGGAACCCGTGTATATTCCCCACGGCACACACAGGGCCACGCGCTGCCTGACTGCAGCGGGGCTGTGACCTCAGGTCCTCATTCCACAGAGAGGAAAGCCCGACCCAAGAACGGTGGGCTCGTCTGTCACATGATATAGGGCTATACAGATGGCAAAAAGAGCCAGATAGATTTTTTTCTAGAATAAAATTTAATTTTTAAGTCACTTCTCCTTGCAGTGGCCAAAAGAATGCCCCATCCTGAGGTCATGTGATTACTCAGCAGATTTAAGTCCCCAAGCCTGCAGTTCTAGAAATCACGTATTTCTGAAAGTTTTCTTTGCTTGTATCAAAATGCACTAGAATCTGTTTAAAACAAAAAGGTACGTCTATTTGAATATGCCAGTGATATCTCTTTTTGAAAATGGCAGATTAAACTGTACTCGGAACAAAGAGGCAGCAGCCAGGCATATAAATGCCAAGCGAGCCTATTAAAACAAAAGCTGTGCTTCATGTTGTCAATGAGACTGAGTTATAATTACCCACACCACTTCCCCAAACAGTTAGTTATGTTCTACGTGGGGCTTTTGAGTCAAGTGAAATCCTATTATGACATTAAAAGCATGCATTTCCTTTGCATTTTGAAAGAATCACCTGACACTTTTCCCACTCACGTAACCCATCCCAATAGGGAACATGCCAGACACCACGCACTACGTAGACATGAAAGTCATACAATAATAATAGCAACAACAGCTAATAAGTACTTATCGTGTATCAGTCACTGTTCTGAATGCTTTACACGGAGCTCTTTTAATTCCCATTTAACACTTAGGAGGTAGATCCCATTTTTATCTTTAACTGGTGAGGAGATTGAGGCCCAGAGGACATAAAGGCAGTTACAGGGCCAGTGAATGGTGGGGCTGGAATTTGAACCCAGGCCATCTGTCTTCAAAATCCCATGCTCATAACTTCTACATGTTCCTACCCTGAAGAAGGAATGATGAAAGTGAATGGAACAGATTTTTTTTTAACTAATAACTTTTTACTTCTGATTCTAAACTTTCCTTGTGTGTGGTAGTGACCGTTGACAGGAGGGGACAAAGAAGGAGGGTGTGGTCAGACAAGTCCCTTCCATCTTAAAGACATTCTCCCTTTCTCTGACCACTGGTTTAAGACAGCTCAGTCCTGAACGTTAGGCCTGAGGTAGGGTCCTGAGAGGCTGGGGTGGCCAGGCAGAGGGGTGGGATGGGGCTGTCTGTGCAGAGCACTGAGCCCGGAACGCTGCGGTGGCCAGAGAGACAGGTGCTTTTTATAGGAAGGCAGCACAGATGCCCCCAACCCCCTTAAAGGGTGTGACCCCACTCTGAACAATCAGGCTGTCGCTTTCTTCTATTCTATTGCCCATCTTCTTAAAAAAAGAGCAACCGTATCAGTTAGGGCTCTTGGTTACAAACCACAGAAACTGATTCTGGTGAATGAAAGCAAAAAAGTTAATAACTAGAAGGATACCAGAGAGCTCACAAAATGGGTGGGAAGGCTAGAGAAATTCTCTTCAGAAAGTATAAGGGACCGATTGGTGGGAAGCAGGCCCTTCGTGGAAGCGGAAGGGCTGCAATGAGTTGGGGAGGCAGGAATACGAAAACGTAACTGACTTCCAGTAAATTCGCATAAAATCTCCTGACTTCAAGGGAATGAAAACAAGGAACCCAGAGTCTGAGAGCGGCCCAGAGATGTGTAAACAGGAGGGGCTGAGAGCTTAGGTCTTGTCTAGTTAATACACAATTCTTGTTCCTGTTCTTGGCCTTGGAAAGCTTGTGGGTGAAAGGGGTTAGGAAGGGTTGCCTGAAAAAGAAATCCACTCTCAGATGCCATTGGCTCTGTCGTCCTGCTGATCCCAGAGACAAAACTGGAGTCGGGAACGGGTGCTGATCTAACAGGAGTCTGGCTCAGCCTTATTTCCTTGTGGATTCCCCTGTGCTTTACCCCACCTGGTATTGTGCCATAATGACGTGAGGAGGTGCGGGACTGTCTGCTTTGTTCCTCATTTATCAGCATAAGCAGCAAAGAAAGGAAGCAAAGTTATTTCCTAGCTGATGTTGGATCATTAAGCCTTCTCAAATCCTGACATTGATGAGACAGAAATGTTTAAATGCTTTAAAAGCACATATCTTTTAAAGAGCTATAAATTTTTTTAAAAGGCTATAAATTAGGAAACCGAATGGGAAGTGATAAGGCAAAGATGAGAAAAAGACAACTTGAGTAACTAGTTTTATTCTGTCTCAAACTCTTGCCTCTGAGAAGCTTGGAGTTGTGATTCTGACCCTCAGGACACATTTTCTGGCTTTGCAAGGTTAAAAATCCCAAATACCTTCTTTATTGTTCAAGGGAAAATGCATTAATAATTGTCAGACTCCAAATACCAAATGACTTTTCTTGGATCAGTTCACTAGTATCGACAGAGTGAGTATTATGCTTAGTTAAATAACATTAAGAAATTAGAGCAAACCCAGGATAATTTAATACAAAGAACCAAGAGGGAGAACATTGTGCCTTTTGAAGGAAGAGTGTTTCATATGAACAATAGATAACTCCAACCCTCATTTATCTGGAATTTTTTTATGGCATAACTTTGATAATGCTTCCCTTTTGTGTTCTAGATTTTGTTTAAAAAGTACCTTGGGGGCCAGGCGCGGTGGCTCACGCCTGTAATCCTAGCTCTCTGGGAGGCCGAGGCGGGCGGATTGTTTGAGCTCAGGAGTTCGAGACCAGCTTGAGCAAGAGCGAGACCCCGTCTCTACCAAAAATTGAAAGAAATTAATTGGACAGTTAAAAATATATAGAAAAAATTAGCCGGGCTTGGTGGCGCATGCCTGTAGTCCCAGCTACTTGGGAGGCTGAGGCAGTAGGATTGCTTGAGCCCAGGAGTCTAAGGTTGCCGTGAGCTAGGCTTATGCCATGGCACTCACTCTAGCCAGGGCAACAACGTGAGACTCTGTCTCAAAAAAAAGAAAAAAATGGGAAAGAACTATACCAAAATAGCAATAGTGACCATCCATTCAATCTTCCTTCTGCTTTTCTAAAATTTCCAAAGTTTTATAATAAGAAAATCTATAATGGGAGGGAAACCACCAAATCATTTGTTTTGTTCTAAACCTTAGCTTTTAGCAAATTAAATCCTAATATCTAGAGGTAGTTAATGTCAGTATAGAATCAACACCCCATACCAGGTATCTACAATTAAATCAATGGTGGAAAAGCCCATATTTTTCTAACAATATTTCCCCACCCAGAAAAATGAGTTAAAACCCTCTCCTAAGCTTAGAATCATGTGGACATGAGTCATGGACAAAATGTAAACGTTTATTGTGTCTTTAATTTCTAAGAAATAGAATATATATTTGCCTGCACATGTGCATATTCTGAAATACTGAATTGTGGTTACTGCCCAAAGACAATTGATACATTGAAATTTAGTAGAAATGAGGTATTTACTGGAATGAGATAGGGTTCCTCTTACAATCTGTTTTGTCATTCATTGCATTGATATTAACAGTTGGGTAACAGCAGGTGTGAGTGGGTAAAATGACTCTAAATCACAATCACATGGGGGAAGTTAGAAAAATTGTGCATAGCATGGAAACCTTTTTACTTTTGTAGCTATCTGAGAAAGCAATGCTTGGGTTTCCAAGCCTAGTGACAGATTTATTTTAATGTAATTGAATAATTGGAGTTTTCCACTGCCAGAAACTTTTACCCACTTTATTACTTAGAGGATTAAAAGAAAATTTGATCTGATGTTTTATAGAGCTTTCTCTTCCCAGGGACCCAGAGAAAGAACAACTGGGAACACATGACTCTGGATGTTATCTGTTTCCGCTGTATCTGACTGAGCACAGTATAGACTAATCATTGCCAAAAGTTTAAAGTCTGCCTGTCACCTCTATTGTTCCAGAAGAACTGGGTTTCATGCTAGAGGAAGAACCTTAGGAATCACTGAATCCCTCTCATTTTACAAATTAGGGCACAGTTTTGGCAGAAATAATGAAATTAAACTTATGCATACACAATAAAGTAATTGTATTCTGGAAAGCTAGCCAGGAAAAGCTTAATGGCATGGTTTGAATATGTCCCCCAAGTTTCATGTGTTAGAAACTTAACCCCCAAATTCATATGTCGATTAGGGCCTTTGGGAGGTAATTAGGATTTGATAAGGTCATCAGGGTGGGGGCCCCATGATGGGATAGGTGGCTTTATAAGAAGAGGAAAAGAAACCTGAGCATGCACACATACTCTTGCCCTCTTGCCATGTGACACCCTTTGCGTGTTATGACAAAGCAAGAAAGACCTTCATCAAATGCCAGCACCATGCTCTTGGATTTCCCAGTCTCCAGAACTGTGAGCTAGATAAACATTTGTCTTCATAAATTACCCAGTCTGTGGTATTCTGTTACAGCAACAGAAAATGAACTAACACATCTAAGGAGACATACAAAGATGTTCATAGCAGCATTGTTTGTAACAGGACAATAAAGTGAAACTACCAAAACATCCATCAGTAGGAGAATGGTTAATAAAACATAAAATGGTCATACTACAAAGCACTATGCAGTAGATAGAAGGAATGAGCTAGATCTAAGGGGACAGATGTTAAAAACACAGTAAAAGAGCCAAGTTGCAGAACCTGTGAAAAATATATTTATATAAAAACTCACGCAACAAACTATTTTTACATTGGTACAATATATGCGGTATGTGATATGATCCTGAATGTGAAAATCTCCTAAAAGATCTAGAACTGTGCTGTCCAATACAGTAGCTATTAGTCACATGTGGCTATTTAAATTTAAATTAATTAAAATAGTCATAGTAGGCCAGGCATGGTGGCTCACTCCTGGAAACCTAGCACTCTGGGAGGCTGAGGTGGGAGGATTGCTTGAGCTCAGGAGTTCAAGACCAGTCTGAGCAAAAGTTGAGACCCCCATCTCTACTAAAAACAGAAAAAAAAAAGAAAAAAGTCACACTAACTACATATCAAGGGTTCAATAGCTCATGTGTTTACTAGCTACTGTTTTGAACTACATAGATATACAAGATTTCTCTAATTGCAGGAAGTTCTATTGGACAATATTGGTCTAGAAAAATACATGCCAAATTCATAAAATCACTTAACTGGGTAGTGGCAAAACCAAAACTGGTGTCAGAAGACCACTACAGAAGTGTTTTTGGCATGAAGGCTCCTTTGGGTCATGGGTGGATGGATGGATGGATGGATTCATTCATTCATTTATAAACTCTTCATTTATTTGGAATCATTTACTTTCTACATGTTAAGCCGTGGGTTCAGTCCTTGGGAAACAAACTTCAATCTGATCGCAGCCCAGCCCCAGAGAACAGATTAAGCAGATGTCAGTCATCAACTATGTGCTGAATGCCTTTTCCATGGCAGACTCTGTGCAAGGCCCAGGGTCAGTAGTGAACAAAACAGACATAGTCCCTGTCCTGTGGATCTCACAATCCACAGCAGGGTTTCTCAACACTGTGGACATTTTGGATGATTCATTCTTTCTTCTGGGTGCTCTCCTGTGCACTTTAGGATGTTTAACAGCATCCCTGGTCTCTACCCACTAGATGCCAAAAACACTCCTCTCCAAGTTGTGACAAACAAAAATGTCTTTGGACATTGCCAAGTGTCCCCTTGGGGACAAAACTGTCCCATTGAGAACCACAGGGAAAGACAGACATTAATCAAATTATACCAAATTATTTAAATGATGACAAGTGTGCTGACTATTGTGATGGGGGTGTGTGGGTTGCTTTGAAAGCATTTACCAGGGGCCTGCCCTAATCTTTAAGGTGTAAATGTGGAAAGCTTCCCTGAGGATGAGTCAATGTTGCCTCACCTTTTTGCCAAACGTGGACAGAACTTGCCTGCCATGGACACAATTCTGAACAAACAAGTCAGAGCTGATGGTGGGGGAGAAAGGAAGTCAGATGTCAGATTCCTTTAGGAGAGGTAATGTAGGCTGGGTTTTGATGCATAATTATCCATTTCAGATCCTGCTGTCTGGAGCTCACTCAACTGGCACCGCTTGGGCAGGCTGCCATGAACTTGAGACTAAACCAGCTAGTAAAAAATGAAGACCAGCTGCAGGTCTCCTGTCTTCCTCGCCAGAAATCTGGAGGGCATAAATAACAGAGCAAAATGAGAATCAGGATTTACCACATTTCTCCTTTCTCAGAGGATGTGGGCAAAATCTCCCTCTGCCTCACTCCAAGCCTTTACCACAAAAATAAATGCTAGTAGAGAGAATTGGAAAAGACCTGTTAGATCACCAAATGCCTCCATCCCCAGGGGCCATGGTAGGCAGGAGTCCTCAGTTGGAAGATGTGATCAGATCTTTAACTGTTCCTTAATGAGGCCAAAAGGGACTCCTTGGAGCTATGGCATCTATTTAGAGAATTGTGTTTTAAAAGCATCTTTGCATCCTACTATGATTTCCTCATTTTCTTTTCTCTAAAAAAGAGGGAGCCGAACTGTGAGGGAGGTTGGCTTAGCGTTCTCCTGTCCTACCACTTACTTTATAGATAAGGAGACTGAAGTCCATAGAGAGGAAGTATCTGGCTTAAAGTTGCACAGCTATTTGTGGCAGAGTCATTCTCAAACTTCTTGATCTCTTTCCCCTACATCTGGGAACAACAAGAGACTACATAATATACATAATTATATATTTTACATATGTGTGTGTATATCTATATATGCAATATGAGGATCTTGGGACAGAAGAAGGACATTAGTGGAAAAACCAGTGAAATCCTAAGAAAGTCTGGAGTTTAATTAATAGTAAGGTACGAATATTGGTTTCTTAGTTTTCACAAATGTTCCATGGTTATGGAAGATGATAACAGTAGTGGAAACTGGGTAAGGGATAGATGGAATATGTGTACTATTTTTGCATTCTCTTCTATAAATCTAAAACTATTCCATGGCCGGGTGTGGTGGCGCATGCCCATAATCCTAGCAGTCTGAGAGGCCAAGGCAGGAGGAATGCTTGAGCTCAGGAGTTCAAGACCAGCCTGAGCAAGAGCGAGACCTCATCTCTACTAAAAATAGAAAAATTAGCTGGGTATTGTGGTGCGCACCTGTAGTCCCAGCTCCTTGGGAGGCTGAGGCAGGAGGATCGCTTGAGCCCAGGAGTTTGAGGTTGCAGCGAGCTATGATGACACCACTGCATTCTACCTGGGGCAACAGAGCAAGACTTTGTCTCCAAATAAATAAATAAATAAATCTATTCCAAAATAAAAAGATTATTTAAAAAATAAGTAATAAAGGTACATTAGAACAAGTTCAAACAAAATAGAATTTAAAGAAACGATAACAAAGATAATTACGCCGGGTGCGGTGGCTCATGCCTGTAATCCTAGCACTCTGGGAGGCCGAGGCGGGCGGATTGTTTGAGCTCAGGAGTTCGAGACCAGCCTGAGCAAGAGTGAGACCCCGTCTCTACTAAAAATAGAAAGAAATTAATCGGACAACTAAAAATATACAGAAAAAATTAGCTGGGCATGGTGGCACATGCCTGTAGTCCCAGCTACTCGGGAGGCTGAGGCAGGAAGATTGCTTGAGCCCAGGTGTTTGAGGTTGCTGTGAGCTAGGATGATGCCATGGCACTCACTCTAGCCCGGGCAAAGGAATGAGACTCTGTCTCAAAAAAAAAAAAAAAAAAAAAAAAGAAAAGAGGTGAATCTGAAAACACAACAGCCTAAATAAATTCAAGGAAGTATTATTATCTTACTCTTTCCAGCAACTATGTTGCTTTTGGCTGGATTTATTTTGCAATTTATGAATGACACAACAATGGCCTCCACAGGTTAAGTAAATGGTTTGAGATAACAAGGACAGTTAGCCTAGAGGTTTAGTTTCTATTTGCATATTTTATGCATAGGTTTGTTTGCTTAGAACTAGGGTATCACTTGCATGTCATTTTCTTCTATAATCAAAAAAAGCATACAACTATAAAAGAAGAAAATCTCAGCTAACAAATCTACCATTAACAAAATAGCTGTCACCATCATGAGCAGCAGTGAAGAAAGAACCATGAATTCAAGCCTTATGGAAGCCTGCCAAATATAATTTTACCCAGCTTTATTTATCTCTATAAAACAATTAAACAGGAGGCAGAAAAGATGAGAGAAAAAAATAGCTCATTTCAAACTAAAGCAAGCTATGTTCTTTGCACTGTGTCTTCCCTTCCCCCTAACCCCACTTCAGCTACAGCCTCTAGAAATGCCAGTGAATACGTAACATATGGAGGCTCTGTCTCATATTTCACAGTTCCTAAAATGACAAACAGTGCACAGGTTGTCACTGTGAATGGCAGATCCAAAGACTGGGGCTCAGCTGCCTCCATTATTCAGAAGGGAATTGCTGAGAGCTATTTCCTTACCATTCCAGGCAGACCCAGCTGGCTCTGCTACCTGCCAGCCATATGACCTTGAATTTAATTTGTTTGAGTCTCCATTTTCTCATCTGTAGAAGAGGTATACTGATATCTACTAATACTCCATAGCGTTGCTGTAAGAATTAAAGGAGATAACATATATAGGATTAAGTGAAATTAAGAATAAAGTACCTAACAGGGGTTTTGGCACATGGTAGGTGCTCAGAAACTGTTTGCTGCCTATGAGAAGTGATGCGGTATGAGGGCTAAGTGCCTGGACCCTCAACCAGGCAGCCTGGGTTTGAATCCTGTCTTTGCCATTTACTAGTGTGCACTTGACCAAGTCATTTGTCCTCTCTGCTCTGCCTCTATCACAGTGTGGACAATGATAGGGCCTATATTATAAGGATTATAAAATACACAGTGCCTGACCCTATGTAAAATGTTTGCAAAATAAATTGCAAAGAGCTCGTACCTTATCTGAACTGCCATGTGAGAAATAAGGAAGCAGAGGGAACCATCTCAGCGGCAGTCACTCATGGTACCATAACTGTTCTAATGATCCAACAGCACCCTGCACCTCCCTCACTCCTCTCCGAATCTGCTTCCATTTCTTCTGGCAACTTCTTGCTCACTCCTGTGTCAGTCAGCCTCATGGCTCTGTCATCAGCTTCTCTGCACCTGTCTCTGAGCTTCTCCACCTTCTGTGCCTCACTTCAGATTTCTCAACTTAAAGGGTGTGATTGGTGTAGCTACTCGCCCATGGCTCCCCTCACCTACAGCACAGATCTCAGACCAGGCCACCTGAGAAGCCACTGGCCTCCGTCGCATCCAGTCTTTAGAGGTGACCACAGTTGTAAAGTCACATCATTCAAAACCCAGCCACTTCTGCCCCAGAAAGGTGGTTGTGGGAGTGGTGAAAATTTTGAATTACGGTTTAGTAACAATCATTTCCATTATTAAATCCAATCCTCTCAGTTATAGATGGTGTCTTAGTCCATTTGTGCTGCTCTAACAAAATATCTGAGATTGGGTAATTTATAAACAACAGAAATTTATTTCTCACAGCTCTGGAGGCTGGAAGTCCAAGATCAAGGTGCTGGCTGGTTTGGTGTCTGGTGAGGGTCTTGTCTCTGCTTCCAACATGGTGCCTTGTTGCTGCATCCTCCTGAGAAATGAACACTGTCCTCACATGGCGGAAGGAATGGAAGGGCAACAGGCCCAGCTAGTTCCCACCAGCCCTTTTATAAGACACTAATCCCATCCATGAGAGTGGAGCCCTCTTGGCCTCATCATCTCTTAAAGGCCCCACCTCTTAATACTGTTGTGTTGAGGATAAGTTAAACATGAATTTTGAGGGCACAAACATTCAGAGCATAGCAGAAGGGGAACAGAGCTCCAGACTAGGCAAGTGAGTTGCCCAGTATCATACACTATGTTAAAAGGCAGAGCCCAGTTCCGTATTTGTTTCACTCCTCCCAACTCTGCATCTTCCTCAACCTTCATTGAGCCCTCACTAAAGACTAGTCCCCAGGATAGATGCAGGACTCAGAGAGGAGTGAGCTCAGTGACTGCCTTCAAGAGCTCATATTCTCCTGGGGGAGACAGACTAGCAAATGAAACACTAAGACAGATGTCCTAAAGTAGTCCGTAAAGTGCTAGGAATGCCCAAAGGTGGGGGAGGTTAGCCCCTGTGGGTAAACAGTCAGGGAAGCACACCAGGCCAGGCCCATTTGAAGTTGGCCTTGAAGGATGGGTGGGAGATTGTCAGAATGACCAGACAGGAAAAGGCATTCTAGGCAGAAGGAAAAGGGTGGGCAAGGGTGTAGAAGAGAACATGCATATTCAGGAGAAAGGTGAGTAGTCTAATGTAGCAAGGGGTGGCTATGGGTGGCTGACTCAAAAATGTACCTGGGGTGGAAGGACAAGGAAAGGAAGCGGGGAACGATTACTGCTGACTTCCACAAGTGTCCAGAGCAGTATGATCACAGCGATAATATTAATATTCTTTTATCTCACTGCCTCCTCATTCTCTCCCTCAACTACACAACCAACTCAAAATTCCCCTCTCCAACCCTCTTCCCCTTCTATGTGCTCCCACGGGCCCCTGCATAGGTATACCACTTAGACAGCGTCCCTGACTGACTGCCTCTCCCCAGGAGGCTGTAAACCACAGAGGGTGGAGGCCCTGTCTTCCCTGCCTGTCTTTGTTTCCCCAGTTCTCAGTGCCTTGCACCACAACAAACGTCTGCAGTATTAAATAAATGAAAGATTAAAAAGCCAGTGACTGAACTGAGGCTGAATAACACTTAAATGGGAGAAGAATATGATGAGAGAGTCCTGTGTAGTTGGCTATACAGCAAGAGTCTCAGGATATCTGGGTCAATAATCCATTAGTTAATTAAAAAAAACCCACTTTGGTCAAATCAGTGAATCAGAAAAAAAGTGCCTTTACATAGAATGCTATTTGTCCCCAATATCCCTTCTCCCCATCTGTCCTAAAGTAACGGAAACCCAGATTTGAGCTGGGCATGTGGCCTCCCAGTCCCTGTGCGGCTAGGCATGGCCACGGAACCAAGTTCTGGCCAATGGTTTGTGACAAAAGTCACATGTGCGACTTCCATTTTATCATGTTGAGTCATTTCACCTATACTTTTGGGAGCAATTTTTATAAACTCATCACTTTTTTGAAGCTTTTAAAAAAATGCAGCTCGGTTTTTGCGGAAAAAAGCTTCATTTTGTATTTCATCAATTCACACAATGCTGTATTGAATTATATAATAACAATAATAGCTACAATTGAAATAAACAGTTTAGGATCAAATAGACCTAATTTTAGTATGCAATAAGACTTAATAAGTAAAAAAATAACTCAATTAGTGGGAGTGAAATTCTACATGCAAACTAGAGTAGCCTCTTAGCTGTAAGAACTCCCCCTCCCCCGGTACCAGTCAGAACATTTACAGAAGAGATATAGAGAGCCCCAGATTATCTGATAAGGCAATAATATGAAGGTTAGTTAAGAGCTTCTACTACAGAGACAAAGGGCACAGGAATGCATTTGGGGTCTTTGGGGGAAAAGAGGGGAAGAGTAGATACAGCAGCACTGCCAGAAGTGACCACTGCTGGAGAAAGAAATGCTTCTTAAGACAGCTCCTCTCTTTTAGGCCATCATCGCTCCTTGGACTAGTCACCAGTGGGCAGTCTCACTGCTGTCACCACCAGTCTGCCCTTTCCCTTAAGCTCAAGAGATCTTAAAGAGGCAGTTCTTCTGACCTCCTGCAGGCTTGCTCCTTGCCATTAGTAGGAGGTGGTGGTCATGGGGCTGGGCAGGGCACAGCTCCTTATATGCTTGGTAGATCTAAGGGTGTTTTGCATTTCACTGGAGAGAGAGGGAAAGCTGGGATCTTTGGTCTCTTTTTCCACTGCATGGCATGACTTCAGAAACAATACATGTGCAAAGAAGCATGTTAAGATTGGCAGACCCCTGCCCCGGAAGCTGTGCAGATACGAACAGCCGGCACTGCCTGGGAAGCTGGCCCCATTCCCTCTATGGGACGTTTGCCCAAGAAGGACAGCCAACCTGGTCTGTCCCTGTGGCCTGGGATGCAGGACTTGCCAAAGACAGACATATCAAGCAACAGGAGTCAGGAGGAAAAAAAACAGTGACATAAGAGCCAGGGAGGCTCATGCCTCAACCAGTAGACAGATACACAAGTACCGAGCAGGAGTTCTACAAATGTTTGTGGACTGTGTGAACACATCACTCTTCTCTTAGGTGTGTTGATTCACCCTTAAGAGCTACCAAATCATCTGTGCTCCCATAGCTATTTTATGATGAATCACAATAATTTAATTATGTGCTTATTTGCCTATATCTACATAAAACCGAAAAGCCCTCAAGAGCAGGGACTATATTGCATCCTTACATTCTCAGGAACCAAAACATACATAGACACTTGTTAATTATATATATGAATGAATGAATGAAATGGTATACAGTTTACGGTATAAAAATGCAGAACATTTCTATAGTCATTATCTCACTTGATCTTCCCCCAAATCCCTATGAGTTAGAAAGAGCAGGCTTTATTATCCCCATGTTATAGATGAGAAAACAACTTCAGAAAGGCCAAAGTAGCTGCTAGAGTAAGTGACAAAGCCTTTTCTCACAGCAGAACTTCAATCTCAGAATTTCTTCCAAGGGAAAAAATAAAATGAGAATGCATCACCTCCTGAGTTGGAAAAGGAGACAGAGATCTAGTCTTTCTCCTTGGCTTTGTAGATGAGAACACCAAGGCCCAGAGAGCCAGTTAGTGGCAGCACCAAGGCTTGAACCCAGGTCCCCCACTTGCCAGCCCAAAACACTGTTCTGTTTAGCACACAGGGTCCCTCTCTCTGGGTAACAGTCCAGTTGTTTGGATAGTGATACTGACAGAGTGACAGAGAAGGAAAAACAGTAAAAGACCAGGAGAGCTGGCAGCATGGTACTGGGTTCCTGGCAACTGTGCCAAGAGCAGGGAGGCCAAGTGTTCACCAGCCCCGCTGTGTCAGCCACTCTTCCAGCCCTGGCAGCTGCGGGATACGCCAGACCCAAAGGGGCTGGGTTCCTCTGCCTGGCTTTCTCCTTTGCACTCTTAGCAGCCTTTTCTTGACTTAAAAAAAAAAAAAAAAAAGAGGGAACATTAAGTTTATCCTCCCACTATCACACTCAAACCATGTTATCAGACGTTTCTCCTGATAACGGTAAAACTGTGTCCATGATCAGTGCTTTGGCCAGGAGTAGCTCTCTCATTGCCTTCTTTCTACTGCGCTTCTCCAAAAATATCTGTTTGTCAGTGTGGGACACAATCACTTGACATGAAGTTGTCATCAGTGAAGGGCTCGTCTCAGCTGGAAAGTTCCCAGCAGCCTCAAGCACCTGCTGACACCTGGGAATGGTGTGTGAGTGAGCTCACACCTGGAACTGCTCACAGGCCTCAAAGAGCAGGTGGCTCTGGGCAGAGGGGGAGGAGAGGTGAGCTGCTGCCTGTCCTGGCCCAAGAGGCACCATCCAGGGTCCCTATTCCAGTGGGGGGAATAGGAGAGTCACTGTTCCAGTGGAAAGAAAGCTCACTCATTGCCACACATCTTATTCCAATGCTAGAGTGGCCACAGAGGGCCGTGTATGTATCCAGATGCCCCTGAGAGCCCTAGCACCCCCCACCCCCATGGAAGTACATGAGGCCCTGCTCAGGGTTTGGCCAATTCCTGAGGTTTGTGCCCTCATGATGCAGCTCCTGGGTCTGTGCAGTTGCCTCTGTTTTGCCCTCATCACCCCAGATGTATGCCTCAGCCCCTTCGCCGTTTCTCCAAGAAAATCCATTCACGCTAAGCATCTTGTGCATTTAAGAGAGCTGGGAGAGAGGCATTCCATCACAGACAGTACAGGCTTCTGCCATTTCCAAGCTCCAGTCTGGACCACGCCTACAATACACACTATTGAGACTCCAGCCCACACACCCTTGGTCCACTTCTGAGTCCCCCAGCAGCGGCAACACATACGAGTTTCCAGACACTGCTGCCTGTTACCTGCGTCCCTCTACTTCTCCATCTGGGACTTTCTCCAGGACACAAAACCTGCTTCACCCATGTGGGGCAGACCAGAAGTGCCAGCCAGGAACAATCTCAACCAGTGAGGGACAATTCTGAGGTACACTTAACACAGTTCCTGGGTCCCATTGGGGCTGAGCCCCAGATGCCCACAGTGAAGCCCCCTCACTGAAGCACGTTGGGGGCTTTCTCCCTTCCCCGCCACTCCCCCAGGCACCCACCACTTTGCTTCCTGGATCTCCTCAGATAGACTACCTGCCCCTAAGCCCTCGTCTCTAAGGGCAAGACATCCTCCAGGCACCCCCTTAGAGCTCCAGAATTTCCCTGTATTCAGACGGTTCCTTTCCCTTCTCTGGTACAGCAGATAGTCACAGGCCTGGGCTCTTCTACAGGGCTCAGCATTGTGTTTTCCCACCAGAGGTGGCTCTCTCCCTGAGAGGAAATCTGTATCAACTTTCAGAAAAATAAAATCTTCTCTGCCTCTCTCTCTCTCTCTCTCTCTCACTCTCCCTTTCTCTCCACTCCCATATGCATGATTATTTGGTGTGTGCTTCATACAGCTCTGTGGAGAGCATGTGCTTAAGCTAAACAAGGTAACAACAGGGCAAGAACAAGTACGACTTGTCTCCCAGCTAATATTTGGTAGCTACAACTGGGAGCTAGAAGGCCTGGCTTCTAGCTTGTTTTACTGCCCACTTGTTGGCCTTGGCCAAGTCACATGCCTTTCTGGCATCTGTTTCATTATCCCTTAAAAGAAGCTGGACGAGGAGAGCTAAGAAATGTTGTAGGTAGCAGAAACAGCCGCTACTCACTGGACGAGCAAGTCATGCCCTCTCCAAGTGCTCAGTTTCCCCAGTTTTCTTCCTTTGTAAAGCCTCTCACCTCCTCCAGTTATAAAAGCCACAGAATCTATGCCCTTCTTCCAACCACATAATATTCAGGGCTAATTACCAGAATGTGAAGGAAAAAAAAAAGAGCGACTGGTCTAGATGATGTTATTTTCAAAGTAGGGCAGCCTGCCCTAACACATGGATAATTGAGAAGAAATGTATGTGTCATCTCTGAGATCCGTCCACCCCACTGGGCACACAGAAGGAAAGGCATCTGTGAGCGCCTCCTGACCGGAAATGCAGAGACGCTGAGGCGATTCGTGATGCCCCTAGAAACTTCGCTGCAGAATTCTCCACAGCGCATAATTCACGAGTATAAAACTGCTAATGAAGAAAACGAAAGAGCACCTTGCCCCTCCAGACGACGAGACCACAAAGTGTCCTGGAAGTGCCTCTTAAATGCAGGCCCTCACAGCTGGGAGTTAACTACAGAAAACGCAGAGAAGGAAAAGCCATTTTCTCTGCTTTAATACTGTTTCATAGTTATAAAAGTATTATGCGTTCTCTTCAGGGAATTTTTAAACTACAGCACAAAGGAGATCCCGCAGCCTGGGCCCTGCGGCGGGCTCCAGGCCAGGCTCTGGGATTACAGCCGGCTGGCGAATCCCTTCATCTCCCCAAGCCACGGAGTCCTCGTGTGTGAAATGGTGGCAAAAGCATGTACCTTGCAGAGCTGTTGTGAGGCTCAAACGGGCAGTGTGTGTGCGAGCACTTTGCACACTGCGGCCGCTCCTCAGACTCCAGAGGGGCACCGTGCTTGGCGGTTACCACCCCGGCGCTGCAGCCTGGGAGCGCAGGGTCAGCCTCCAGCTGCCATGCACTGATGAGAAGATCCACAGCAAGTTCTCTAGCTCTTGTGCCTCAGTTTTCTCACTTGAAAAATGAGGATGATACTAACAGCAGCCTTCTAGGGGATTTGGGAGGAATAGTGATTATTGACATGAGGATCTCAAATCAAAGTCTGGCCACGATAAGCCATGGGAAAAATGTAAGTCAATATTTTTATTATTTAACATATGCTCTATGAGGGTAAGAATGCCGTTCCATTTCCAGACCCTACTACAGTGCCTGAAACAAAATGAATATTAAATCAATATTTATTTTCACTGTTTCCTCCCTCATCCATCCATGTGTTCTCTTCTCCGGACAAAAATCTCCCTAATTGCCATAGCTGCGTCTCAGCCAACATGGACTCTGGGATGCGTCCCCACTCTGCGTTCATCTCCATTTACTTGTGCCTCTCTTCAGACACAGTGCCCAAGAGGCACTGGAAAAGAGGTGTGGATTGAACGAGGGGCCCAGAAAGTTTGGTCCTAATAGCTGGGACCATTTTGGACACCTAGTGTGTGGGTGCAGGTTGAACTAGGGTAGAGGTATGTCTTATCCGAAATGGTGTGATCTTGCTGAAAGGCAGTGACAGCTGGGCCCATTATTACTGCCTAGGTCATGAGGCTCCAGCCCAGAAGCCCTGTCTACTACCTGGCAACAGCCAGAGTGGGCCTCAGCCCAGGGACGCGTCAGGCAGATCTGCCTGTGCCTACAAAGGCCAAAGGAAAGTGGAAACTGCCATTGAAGCTACTTAAAAAAAAAAAATAGCACTGCATAAAAAAAAACAACTAAGCAAAAGAATTATTGGCTGAATTCAACAGTAATTACACTTTCCTACAGAATGCGAAGGCTGCCTTGTGCAATATAAGAGCACCAGATGTGATCTAGGAAGACTCAAGTTCTGCTACATGACTTTTTTCTCAGCCTCAGTTTCCTCATCTAGAAAATGGGGATAAGACCATCTGCAGTATTTCCTCTCTTGCTTATTGTGAAGATCATAATAAGAAAACAAAACTGAAGAGCCTGGAAATTGTAGAAGGCTACATAAGTTTAAGGGAGATCAAATGTTATTTTTGTATTTCTTCTTTAGAACATTAACAATAACACCTCCAAGCCTCCCGGGATGCTTAGCTACGTGAGGGCTCTCACTATAGTCTCACCTGCCAGCACAAGATCTGACAAGGCCTGGCAACTATAGGTAGTTAATATTAATAAATATCTGATAATGAAAGAACTAATGGTTACCACTAGCATTTTCATTTTCCTAATCTTTAGGATCCAAGGAAACGTCATTTTCTGAAGTAAAAAAGCAATTGATTTAGTGACTTAGACAGACCTGGGTTCAAATTCAGACTTGACCATTTAATTGCTGTCTAAAGCTTATCAGCTGGCGACTCTGAGCCTTCCTGTCCTCATCAGGAATGAGAGGCCCTTATACAGAGTTGCTGTGAGGGAAAATAATTAGATAGCGTATGTAAAACTCAGTTCTTATTATCTCCAATGTCCTCAATTCAAGAAAAGCTAGAATCATAAAGATTCTTAAAAAATCTTTATTCCAATTTTATAAGTGGAAACCTGAATCTAAAAAGTTAAGACAACTTGCCAACATCACAAATCTCTCAGACGTGCTCCTTTAAGTTGCCTTCCATCTGGGGCAGCTGGATGTTCTGGGAGAAGTGACACTTATATAGGGGGCCTGTTCCTGCTCTCTCCCAGACAGTGCAGATAGACCCATCTTCCTGCCACCTCCCTCGCTCAGGGCTGCCTTCTCCCTCAGGGCTGACTGCCTCCCTCAAGGCTGTGTTAGGGATTATAACTGTGGAGTTCTTGTATAGTTCTTATTTGAATTTCTCTGATTTACAGATTTCTTTATAGTTATTTATTCCTTATGAAAGGAGCTTAAAATGTTTGAGACTGAACAACATAACCAGAATGTATGACCATTAACTCTGTTTTTTTTTTTTAATGATCCTACACTGTAATTACCGTAATCCCCACCTGCTTCCCCCCCCCCAATAAGGTAGAAAGTACTGGAGCATATATCCTACATTTCTCTAAAGTGCAAAGCACTTGCATTCTGCATAGCTCATTGTATTTTCTTAGGAATACACTAATTATATTTA